>OV702291.1:5000-117047 GCA_916181665.1 Avena sativa | reverse complement strand
GGACACCCTAAAACTATGGGCAATAGCTCATGAAAACGTCAATGAAGCGCGAAAATGACTTATTTCTTGTCATAACTATCAAAGCTATATCCATTCTTATGGTCATTGTAAATCGCTCTGTAACCCCAAAACTATGGGCAATAGCTAATGAAAACATCCATAAAGCGCAAAAACGACAAGTTCTGGTCATAACTCTCAAACATCTATCGTGTCTTAGGGTCGTCGTAAATCAGCCTAAAACCCCAAAACTTTGGACAATAGCTCATGTAGACGGCCAAGAAGCGTCAAAAAACGACCTATTTTTGATCATGACTCTCAAACTTGTATTGGGTTTTATGGTCATTGTAAATTATCCTTGAACCCCAAAACTGTGGGCAATAGCTCATGAAAACAACCATAAAGCGCGAAAACGACGAGTTTTTGGTCATAACTCTCAAACATGTATCGGATCTTACGACCATTATAAATCTCCTAGAACCCGAAAACTATGGGCTATAGCTCATGAAAATGGCAATAAAGCGCGAAAACGACGAATTTTTGGTCATATCTCTAAAACATGTATTGTGTCTTACGGTCATTGTAAAATTGGTATGAAACCCCAAAACTATAGGCTATAGCTCTTGAAAACAGCCATAAAGCGCAGAAATGACTAGTTATTGGTCATAACGCTCAGACATGTATCGGGTCTTACGGTCATTGTAAATCGCCCTAGAACTCCAAAATTATGGGCAATAACTCATGAAAACATCAATGAAACGGGAAAATGACTTATTTTTTGTCATAACTATCAAACCTATATCCGGTCTTATGGTCGTTGTAAATTGCCCTGTAACCCCAAAACTATGTGGGCAATAGCACATGAAAACATCCATAAAGCGCAAAAACGACAAGTTTTGGTCATAACTCTCAAACATCTATCGGGTCTTAGGGTCGTCGTAAATCACCCTGAAACCCCAAAACATTGGGCTATAGCTCATGTAAACGGCGATGAAGCGTGAACACGACGTGTTTTTGGTCATAACTCTCAAACCTGTATTGGGTCTTACGGTCATTGTAAATTATCCTTGAACCCCAAAATTGTGGGCAATAGCTCATGAAAACAACCATAATGCGCGAAAATGACGAGTTTTTGGTCATAACTCTCAAACATGTATCGGGTCTTACGACCGTTGTAAATCTCCTAGAACCCCAAAACTATGGGCAATAGCTCATGAAAATGGCAATAAAGCGCGAAAACGATGAATTTTTGGCCATATCTCTAAAACATGTATTGTGTCTTACGGTCATTGTAAAATTTGTATGAAACCCCAAAACTGTAGGCTATAGCTCATGAAAACAGCCATAAAGCGCAGAAACAACTAGTTATTGGTCATAACGCTCAGACATATATTGGATCTTGCGGTCATTGTAAATCTCCCTGGAACCCCAAAACTATGGGCAATAGCTCATGAAAACGTCAATGAAGCGTGAAAATGACTTATTTCTTGTCATAACTATCAAACCTATATCCATTCTTATGGCCAGTATAAATCGCCCTGTAACCCCAAAACTATGGGCAATAGCTAATGAAAACATCCATAAAGCGCAAAAACGACAAGTTTTGCTCATAACTCTCAAACATCTATCGGGTCTTAGGGTCGTCGTAAATCACCCTGAAACCCCAAAACTTTGGGCAATAGCTCATGTAAACGACCATGAAGCGCGAAAATGACTTGATTTCGGTCATAACTCTCAAACCTGTAGTAGCTCTTACATACGTTGTAAATCACCCTGGAACCCCAAAACTATGGGCAATAGCTCATGAAAACTACCATAATGCGCGAAAACGACAAGTTTTTGGTCTTAACTCCCAAACATGTATCTGGTCTTACGACTATTGTAAATCGCCCTAGAACCCCAAAACAGTGGGCAATACCTCATGAAAAGGGCAATAAAGCGCGAATACAACGAATTTTTTGTCATATCTCTAAAACTTGTATCGGTCTTACGGTCATTGTAAAATCGGCATGAAACCCCAAACTATGGGCAATAGCTCATCAAATTAGCCATAAAGCGCAAAAACAACTAGTTTTTGGTCATATTGCTCAGACATATATTGGGTCTTGCGGTCGTTGTAAATCTCCCTGGAACCCCAAAACTATGGGCAATAGCTCATGAAAACGTCAATGAAGCGCGAAAATGACTTATTTCTTGTCATAACTATCAAACCTATATCCATTCTTATAGTCATTGTAAATCGCCCTGTAACCCCAAAACTATGGGCAATAGCTAATGAAAACATCCATAAAGCGCAAAACGACAAGTTCTGGTCATAACTCTCAAACATCTATCGTGTCTTAGGGTCGTCGTAAATCAGCCTAAAACCCCAAAACTTTGGGCCATAGCTCATGTAAACGGCCATGAAGCGTCAAAAAACGACCTGTTTTTGATCATAACTCTCAAACCTGTATTGGGTTTTATGGTCATTGTAAATTATCCTTGAACCCCCAAACTGTGGGCAATAGCTCATGAAAAGAACCATAAAGCGCGAAAACGACGAGTTTTTGGTCATAACTCTCAAACATGTATCGGGTCTTACGACCATTGTAAATCTCCTAGAACCCCAAAACTATGGGCAATAGCTCATGAAAATGGCAATAAATCGCGAAAACGACGAATTTTTGGTCATATCTCTAAAACATGTATTGTGTCTTACGGTCATTGTAAAATTGGTATGAAACCCCAAAACTGTAGGCTATAGCTCATGAAAACGGCCATAAAGCGCAGAAATGACTAGTTATTGGTCATAACGCTCAGACATGTATCGGGTCTTACGGTCATTGTCAATCGCCCTAGAACTCCAAAATTATGGGCAATAACTCATGAAAACATCAATGAAACAGGAAAATGACTTATTTTTTGTCATAACTATCAAACCTATATCCGGTCTTATGGTCGTTGTAAATTGCCCTGTAACCCCAAAACTATGTGGGCAATAGCACATGAAAACATCCATAAAGCGCAAAAACGACAAGTTTTGGTCATAACTCTCAAACATCTATCGGTTCTTAGGGTCGTCGTAAATCACCCTGAAACCCCAAAACATTGGGCAATAGCTCATGTAAACGACCATGAAGCGCGAAAAGGACTTGTTTTCGGTCATAACTCTCAAACCTGTACTAGGTCTTACGGACATTGTAAATCACCCTGGAACCCCGAAACTATGGGCAATAGCTCATGAAAACAACCATAATGCGCGAAAACGACAAGTTTTTGGTCATAACTCCCAAACATGTATCGGGTCTTACGACTATTGTAAATCACCCTAGAACCCCAACACAGTGGGCAATACCTCATGAAAAGGGCAATAAAGCGTGAATACAACGAATTTTTTGTCATATCTCTAAAACATGTATCGGGTCTTACGGTCATTGTAAAATCGGCATGAAACCCCAAACTTTGGGCAATAGCTCATGAAAATAGCCATAAAGCGCAAAAACAACTAGTTTTTGGTCATATTGCTCAGACATATATTGGATCTTGCGGTCGTTGTAAATCTCCCTGGAACCCCAAAACTATGGGCAATAGCTCATGAAAACGTCAATGAAGCGCGAAAATGACTTATTTCTTGTCATAACTATCAAACCTATATCCATTCTTATGGCCAGTATAAATCGCCCTGTAACCCCAAAACTATGGGCACTAGCTAATGAAAACATCCATAAAGCGCAAAGCCGACAAGTTTTGGTCATAACTCTCAAACATCTATCGGGTCTTAGGGTCGTCGTAAATCACCCTGAAACCCCAAAAGTTTGGGCAATAGCTCATGTAAACGCCCATGAAGCGCGAAAATGACTTGTTTTCGGTCATAACTCTCAAACCTGTACTAGCTCTTACGGACGTTGTAAATTACCCTGGAACCCCGAAACTATGGGCAATAGCTCATGAAAACAACCATAATGCGCGAAAACGACAAGTTTTTGGTCATAACTCCCAAACATGTATCGGGTCTTACGACTATTGTAAATCACCCTAGAACCCCAAAACAGTGGGCAATACCTCATGAAAAGGGCAATAAAGCGCGAATACAACGAATTTTTTGTCATATCTCTAAAACATGTATCGGGTCTTACGATCATTGTAAAATCGGCATGAAACCCCAAAACTTTGGGCAATAGCTCATGAAAATAGCCATAAAGCGCAAAACAACTAGTTTTTGGTCATATTGCTCAGACATATATTGGGTCTTGCGGTCGTTGTAAATCTCCCTGGAACCCCAAAACTATGGGCAATAGCTCATGAAAACGTCAATGAAGAGCGAAAATGACTTATTTCTTGTCATAACTATCAAATCTATATCCATTCTATGTGCGCAATAGCACATGAAAAATTGGTATGAAACCCCAAAACTGTAGGCTATAGCTCATGAAAACAGCCATAAAGCGCAGAAATGACTAGTTTTTGGTCATAACGCTCAGACATGTATCGGGTCTTACGATCACTGTAAATCGCCCTGGAACTCCAAAATTATGGGCAATAGCTCATGAAAACATCAATGAAATGGGAAAACCACTTATTTTTTGTCATAACTATCAAACCTATATCCGGTCTTATGGTCGTTGTAAATTGTCCTGTAACCCAAAACTATGTGGGCAATAGCACATGAAGCATCCATAAAGCGCAAAAACGACAAGTTTTGGTCATAACTCTCAAACATCTATCGGGTCTTAGGGTCGTCGTAAATCACCCTGAAACCCCAAAACTTTGGGCAATAGCTCATGTAAACGGCGATGAAGCGTGAACACGACGTGTTTTAGGTCATCACTCTCAAACCTGTATTGGGTCTTACGGTCATTGTAAATTATCCTTGAACCCCAAAACTGTGGGCAATAGCTCATGAAAAAAACCATAAAGCACGAAAATGACGAGTTTTTGGTCATAACTCTCAAACATGTATCGGGTCTTACGACCGTTGTAAATCTCCTAGAACCCCAAAACTATGGGCAATAGCTCATGAAAATGGCAATAAAGCGCGAAAACGACGAATTTTTGGTCATATCTCTAAAACATGTATTGTGTCTTACGGTCATTGTAAAATTGGTATGAAACCCCAAAACTGTAGGCAATAGCTCATGAAAACAGCCATAAAGGGCAAAAATGACTAGTTTTTGGTCATAACGCTCAGACATGTACCGGGTCTTACGGTCGTTGTAAATCGCCCTGGAACCCCAAAATTAGGAGCAATAGCTCATGAAAACATCAATGAAACGGGAAAATGACTTATTTTTTGTCATAACTATCAAACCTATATCCCGTCTTCTGGTCGTTGTAAATCACCCTGTAACCCCAAAACTATGTGGGCAATAGCACATGAAAACATCCATAAAGCGCAAAAACGACAAGTTTTGGTCATAACTCTCAAACATCTATCGGGTCTTAGGGTCGCCGTAAATCACCCTGAAACCCCAAAACTTTGGGCAATAGCTCATGTAAATGACCATGAAGCGCGAAAAGGACTTGTTTTCGGTCATAACTCTCAAACATGTACTAGGTCTAACGGACGTTGTAAATCACCCTGGAACCCCGAAACTATGGGCAATAGCTCATGAAAACAACCATAATGCGCGAAAACGACAAGTTTTTGGTCATAACTCCCAAACATGTATCTGGTCTTACGACTATTGTAAATCGCCCTAGAACCCCAAAACAGTGGGCAATACCTCATGAAAAGGGCAATAAAGCGCGAATACAATGAATTTTTTGTCATATCTATTAAACATGTATCGGGTCTTACGGTCATTGTAAAATCGGCATGAAACCCAAAACTTTGGGCAATAGCTCATGAAAATAGCCATAAAGCGCAAAAACAACTAGTTTTTGGTCATATTGCTGAGACATATATTGGGTCTTGTGGTCGTTGTAAATCTCCCTGGAACCCCAAAATTATGGGCAATAGCTCATGAAAACGTCAATGAAGCGCGAAAATGACTTATTTCTTGTCATAACTATCAAACCTATATCCATTCTTATGGTGAGTATAAATCGCCCTGTAACCCCAAAACTATGGGCAATAGCTAATGAAAACATCCATAAAGCGCAAAAACGACAAGTTTTGGTCATAACTCTCAAACATCTATCGGGTCTTTGGGTCGTCATAAATCAGCCTGAAACCCCAAAACTTTGGGCAATAGCTCATGTTGACGGCCATGAAGCGTGAAAACGACCTGTTTTTGGTCATAACTCTCGAACGTGTATTAGGTTTTACGGTCATTGTAAATTATCCTTAAACCCCAGAACTGTGGGCAATCGCTCATGAAAACAACCATAAAGCGTGAAAGCGACGAGTTTTTGGTCATAACTCTCAAACATGTGTCGGGTCTTACGACCGTTTTAAATCTCCCTAGAACCCCAAAACTGTGGGCAATAGCTCACGAAAACAGCAATAAAGCGCGAAAATGACGAATTTTTGGTCATTTCTCTAAAACATGTATTGTGTCTTATGGTGATTGTAAAATTGGTATGAAACCCCAAAACTGTAGGCAATAGCTCATGAAAACAGCCATAAATCTCAGACATGTATCGGGTCTTACGGTCATTGTAAATCGCCCTAGAACTCCAAAATTATGTACAATAGCTCATGAAAACGTCAATGAAACGGGAAAATGACTTATTTTTTGTCATAACTATCAAACCTATATCCGGTCTTATGGTCATTGTAAATTGCCCTGTAACCCCAAAACTATGTGGGCAATAGCACATGAAAACATCCATAAAGCGCAAAAATGACAAGTTTTGGTCATAACTCTCAAACATCTATCAGGTCTTAGGGTCGTCGTAAATCACCCTGAAACCCAAAACTTTGGCCAATAGCTCATGTAAACGACCATGAAGCGCGAAAAGGACTTGTTTTCGGTCATAACTCTCAAACCTGTACAAAGTCTTATGGACGTTGTAAATCACCCTGGAACCCCGAAACTATGGGCAATAGCTCATGAAAACAACCATAATGCGCAAAAAGGACAAGTTTTTGGTCATAACTCCCAAACATGTATCGGGTCTTACGACTATTGTAAATCACCCAAGAACCCCAAAACTGTGGGCAATATCTCATGAAAAGGGCAATAAAGCGCGAATACGACGAATTTTTTGTCATATCTCTAAAACATGTATCGGGTCTTACGGTCATTGTAAAATCGGCATGAAACCCCAAAACTATGGGCAATAGCTCATGAAAATAGCCATAAAGCGCAAAAACAACTAGTTTTTGGTCATATTGCTCAGACAGGTATTGGGTCTTGCGGTCGTTGTAAATCTCCCTCGAACCCCAAAACTATGGGAAATAGCTCATGAAAACGTCAATGAAGCGCGAAATGACTTATTTCTTGTCATAACTATCAAAACTATATCCATTCTATGTGGGCAATAGCACATAAAAATTTGGTATGAAACCCCAAAACTGTAGGCTATAGCTCATGAAAACAGCCATAAAGCGCAGAAATGACTAGTTTTTGGTCATAACGCTTAGACATGTATCGGTTCTTACAATCACTGTAAATCGCCCTAGAACTCCAAAATTATGGGCAATAGCTCATGAAAACATCAATGAAACGGGAAAATGACTTATTTTTTGTCATAACTATCAAACCTATATCCGGTCTTATGGTCGTTGTAAATTGTCCTATAACCCCAAAACTATGTGGGCAATAGCACATGAAAACATCCATAAAGCGCAAAAACGACAAGTTTGGTCATCACTCTCAAACATCTATCGGGTCTTAGGGTCGTCAGAAATCACCCTAAAACCCCAAAACTTTGGGCAATAGCTCATGTAAACGTCCATGAAGCATGAACACGACGTGTTTTTGGTCATAACTCTCAAACCTGTATTGGGTCTTACGGTCATTGTAAATTATCCTTGAACCCCAAAACTATGGGCAATAGCTCATGAAAACAACCATAAAGCACGAAAATGATGAGTTTTTGGTCATAACTCTCGAACATGTATCGGGTCTTACGACCGTTGTAAATCTTCTAGAACCCCAAAACTGTGGGCAATAGCTCATGAAAATGGCAATAAAGCGCGAAAACGACGAATTTTTGGTCATATCTCTAAAACATGTATTGTGTCTTACGGTCATTGTAAAATTGGTATGATACCCCAAAACTATAGGCAATAGCTCATGAAAACAGCCATAAAGCGCAAAAATGACTAGTTTTTGGTCATAACGCTCAGACATGTATCGGGTCTTACGGTCGTTGTAAATCGCCCTAGAACCCCAAAATTATGGGCAGTAGCTCATGAAAACATCAATGAAACGGGAAAATGACTTATTTTATGTCATAACTATCAATCCTATATCCGGTCTTATGGTCGTTGTAAATCGCCCTGTAACCCCAAAACTATGTGGCAATAGCACATGAAAACATCCATAAAGCGCAAAAACGACAAGTTTTGGTCATAACTCTCAAACATCTATCGGGTCTTAGGGTCGCCGTAAATCACCCTGAAACCCCAAAACTTTGGGCAATAGCTCATGTAAATGACCATGAAGCGCGAAAAGGACTTGTTTTCGGTCATAACTCTCAAACATGTACTAGGTCTTACGGACGTTGTATATCACCCTGGAACCACAAAACTATGGGCAATAGCTCATGAAAACAACCGAAATGCGCGAAAACGACAAGTTTTTGGTCATAACTCCCAAACATGTAGCTGGTCTTACGACTATTGTAAATCGCCCTAGAACCCCAAAACAGTGGGCAATACCTGATGAAAAGGGCAATAAAGCACGAATACAACGAATTTTTTGTCATATCTCTAAAACATGTATCGGGTCTTACGGTCATTGTAAAATCGGCATGAAACACCAAAACTTTGGGCAATAGCTCATGAAAATAGCCATAAAGCGCAAAAACAACTAGTTTTTGGTCATATTGCTCAGACATATATTGGGTCTTGCGGTCGTTGTAAATCTCCCTAGAACCCCAAAACTATGTGCAATAGCTCATGAAAACGTCAATGAATTATGAAAATGACTTATTTCTTGTCATAACTATCAAATCTATATCCATTCTATGTGTGCAATAGCACATGAAAAATTCGTATGAAACCCCAAAACTGTAGGCTATAGCTCATGAAAACAGCCATAAAGCGCAGAAATGACTAGTTTTTGGTCATAACGCTCAGACATGTATCGGGTCTTACGATCACTGTAAATCGCCCTAGAACTCCAAAATTATGGGCAATAGCTCATGAAAACATCAATGAAACGGGGAAAACGACTTTTTTTTCATAACTATCAAACCTATATCCGGTCTTATGGTCGTTGTAAATTGTCCTGTAACCCCAAAACTATGTGGGCAATAGCACATGAAAACATCCATAAAGCGCAAAAACGACAAGTTTTGGTCATAACTCTCAAACATCTATCGGGTCTTAGGGTCGTCGTAAATCACCCTGAAACCCCAAAACATTGGGCAATAGCTCATGTAAACGGCGATGAAGCGTGAACACGACGTGTTTTTGGTCATGACTCTCAAACCTGTATTGGGTCTTACGGTCATTGTAAATTATCCTTGAACCCCAAAACTGTGGGCAATAGCTCATGAAAACAACCATAAAGCACGAAAATGACGAGTTTTTGGTCATAACTCTCAAACATGTATCGGGTCTTACGACCGTTGTAAATCTCCTAGAACCGCAAAAATATGGGCAATAGCTCATGAAAATGGCAATAAAGTGCGAAAACGACGATTTTTTGGTCATATCTCTAAAACATGTATTGTGTCTTACGGTCATTGTAAAATTGGTATGATACCCCAAAACTATAGGCAATAGCTCATGAAAACAGCCATAAAGCGCAAAAATGACTAGTTTTTGGTCATAACGCTCAGACATGTATCGGGTCTTATGGTCGTTGTAAATCGCCCTAGAACCCCAAAATTATGGGCAGTAGCTCATGAAAAACATCAATGAAACGGTAAAATGACTTATTTTATGTCATAACTATCAATCCTATATCCGGTCTTATGGTCGTTGTAAATCGCCCTGTAACCCCAAAACTATGTGGGCAATAGCACATGAAAACATCCATAAAGCGCAAACACGACAAGTTTTGGTCATAACTCTCAAACATCTATCGGGTCTTAGGGTCGCCGTAAATCACCCTGAAACCCCAAAACTTTGGGCAATAGCTCATGTAAATGACCATGAAGCGCGAAAAGGACTTGTTTTCGGTCATAACTCTCAAACATGTACTAGGTCTTACGGACGTTGTATATCACCCTGGAACCACAAAACTATGGGCAATAGCTCATGAAAACAACCGAAATGCGCGAAAACGACAAGTTTTTGGTCATAACTCCCAAACATGTAGCTGGTCTTACGACTATTGTAAATCGCCCTAGAACCCCAAAACAGTGGGCAATACCTGATGAAAAGGGCAATAAAGCACGAATACAACGAATTTTTTGTCATATCTCTAAAACATGTATCGGGTCTTACGGTCATTGTAAAATCGGCATGAAACACCAAAACTTTGGGCAATAGCTCATGAAAATAGCCATAAAGCGCAAAAACAACTAGTTTTTGGTCATATTGCTCAGACATATATTGGGTCTTGCGGTCGTTGTAAATCTCCCTAGAACCCCAAAACTATGTGCAATAGCTCATGAAAACGTCAATGAATTGTGAAAATGACTTATTTCTTGTCATAACTATCAAATCTATATCCATTCTATGTGCGCAATAGCACATGAAAAATTGGTATGAAACCCCAAAACTGTAGGCTATAGCTCATGAAAACAGCCATAAAGCGCAGAAATGACTAGTTTTTGGTCATAACGCTCAGACATGTATCGGGTCTTACGATCACTGTAAATCGCCCTAGAACTCCAAAATTATGGGCAATAGCTCATGAAAACATCAATGAAACGGGAAAACGACTTTTTTTTCATAACTATCAAACCTATATCCGGTCTTATGGTCGTTGTAAATTGTCCTGTAACCCCAAAACTATGTGGGCAATAGCACATGAAAACATCCATAAAGCGCAAAAACGACAAGTTTTGGTCATAACTCTCAAACATCTATCGGGTCTTAGGGTCGTCGTAAATCACCCTGAAACCCCAAAACATTGGGCAATAGCTCATGTAAACGGCGATGAAGCGTGAACACGACGTGTTTTTGGTCATGACTCTCAAACCTGTATTGGGTCTTACGGTCATTGTAAATTATCCTTGAACCCCAAAACTGTGGGCAATAGCTCATGAAAACAACCATAAAGCACGAAAATGACGAGTTTTTGGTCATAACTCTCAAACATGTATCGGGTCTTACGACCGTTGTAAATCTCCTAGAACCGCAAAAATATGGGCAATAGCTCATGAAAATGGCAATAAAGTGCGAAAACGACGATTTTTTGGTCATATCTCTAAAACATGTATTGTGTCTTACGGTCATTGTAAAATTGGTATGATACCCCAAAACTATAGGCAATAGCTCATGAAAACAGCCATAAAGCGCAAAAATGACTAGTTTTTGGTCATAACGCTCAGACATGTATCGGGTCTTATGGTCGTTGTAAATCGCCCTAGAACCCCAAAATTATGGGCAGTAGCTCATGAAAACATCAATGAAACGGTAAAATGACTTATTTTATGTCATAACTATCAATCCTATATCCGGTCTTATGGTCGTTGTAAATCGCCCTGTAACCCCAAAACTATGTGGGCAATAGCACATGAAAACATCCATAAAGCGCAAAAACGACAAGTTTTGGTCATAACTCTCAAACATCTATCGGGTCTTAGGGTCGCCGTAAATCACCCTGAAACCCCAAAACTTTGGGCAATAGCTCATGTAAATGACCATGAAGCGCGAAAAGGACTTGTTTTCGGTCATAACTCTCAAACATGTACTAGGTCTGACGGACGTTGTATATCACCCTGGAACCACAAAACTATGGGCAATAGCTCATGAAAACAACTGAAATGCGCGAAAACGACAAGTTTTTGGTCATAAGTCCCAAACATGTAGCTGGTCTTACGACTATTGTAAATCGCCCTAGAACCCCAAAACAGTGGGCAATACCTGATGAAAAGGGCAATAAAGCACGAATACAACGAATTTTTTGTCATATCTCTAAAACATGTATCGGGTCTTACGGTCATTGTAAAATCGGCATGAAACACCAAAACTTTGGGCAATAGCTCATGAAAATAGCCATAAAGCGCAAAAACAACTAGTTTTTGGTCATATTGCTCAGACATATATTGGGTCTTGCGGTCGTTGTAAATCTCCCTAGAACCCCAAAACTATGTGCAATAGCTCATGAAAACGTCAATGAATTATGAAAATGACTTATTTCTTGTCATAACTATCAAATCTATATCCATTCTATGTGTGCAATAGCACATGAAAAATTCGTATGAAACCCCAAAACTGTAGGCTATAGCTCATGAAAACAGCCATAAAGCGCAGAAATGACTAGTTTTTGGTCATAACGCTCAGACATGTATCGGGTCTTACGATCACTGTAAATCGCCCTAGAACTCCAAAATTATGGGCAATAGCTCATGAAAACATCAATGAAACGGGAAAACGACTTTTTTTTCATAACTATCAAACCTATATCCGGTCTTATGGTCGTTGTAAATTGTCCTGTAACCCCAAAACTATGTGGGCAATAGCACATGAAAACATCCATAAAGCGCAAAAACGACAAGTTTTGGTCATAACTCTCAAACATCTATCGGGTCTTAGGGTCATCGTAAATCACCCTGAAACCCCAAAACATTGGGCAATAGCTCATGTAAACGGCGATGAAGCGTGAACACGACGTGTTTTTGGTCATGACTCTCAAACCTGTATTGGGTCTTACGGTCATTGTAAATTATCCTTGAACCCCAAAACTGTGGGCAATAGCTCATGAAAACAACCATAAAGCACGAAAATGACGAGTTTTTGGTCATAACTCTCAAACATGTATCGGGTCTTACGACCGTTGTAAATCTATTAGAACCGCAAAAATATGGGCAATAGCTCATGAAAATGGCAATAAAGCGCGAAAACGACGATTTTTTGGTCATATCTCTAAAACATGTATTGTGTCTTACGGTCATTGTAAAATTGGTATGAAACCCCAAAACTGTACGCAATAGCTCATGAAAACAGCCATAAAGTGCAAAAATGACTAGTTTTTGGCCATAACGCTCAGACATGTTTCGGGTCTTACGGTCGTTGTAAATCGCCCTGGAACCCCAAAATTATGGGCAATAGCTCATGAAAACATCAATGAAACGGGAAAATGACTTATTTTTTGTCATAACTATCAAACCTATATCCGGTCTTATGGTTGTTGTAAATCACCCTGTAACCCCAAAACTATGTGGCCACTAGCACATGAAAACATCCATAAAGTGCAAAAACGACAAGTTTTGGTCATAACTCTCAAACATCTATCGGGTCTTAGGGTCGCCGTAAATCACCCTGAAACCCCAAAACTTTGGGCAATAGGTCATGTAAATGACCATGAAGCGCGAAAAGGACTTGTTTTCGGTCATAACTCTCAAACATGTACTAGGTCTAACGGACGTTGTATATCACCCTGGAACCCCAAAACTATGGGCAATAGCTCATGAAAACAACCAAAATGCGCAAAAACGACAAGTTTTTGGTCATAACTCCCAAACATGTATCTGGTCTTACGACTATTGTAAATCGCCCTAGAACCCCAAAACAGTGGGCAATACCTCATGAAAAGGGCAATAAAGCGCGAATACAACGAATTTTTTGTCATATCTCTAAAACATGTATTGGGTCTTACGGTCATTGTAAAATTGGCATGAAACCCTAAAACTGTGGGTAATAGCTCATGAAAACAGCATAAAGCGCAAAAACAACTAGTTTTTGGTCATATTGCTCAGACATGTATCGGGTCTTGCGGTCATTGTAAATCTCCCCGGAACACCCAAACTATGGGCAATAGCTCATGAAAACGTCAATGAAGCGCGAAAATGACTTATTTATTGTCATAACTATCAAACCTATATCCATTCTTATGGTCATTGTAAATCGCCCTGTAACCCCAAAACTATGGGCAATAGCTAATGAAAACATCCATAAAGCGCAAAAATGACAAGTTCTGGTCATAACTCTCAAACATCTATCGTGTCTTAGGGTCGTCGTAAATCAGCCTAAAACCCCAAAACTTTGGGCAATAGCTCATGTAGACGGCCAAGAAGCGTCAAAAAACGACCTATTTTTGATCATAACTCTCAAACTTGTATTGGGTTTTATGGTCATTGTAAATTATCCTTGAACCCCAAAACTGTGGGCAATAGCTCATGAAAACAACCATAAAGCGCGAAAACGACGAGTTTTTGGTCATAACTCTCAAACATGTATCGGATCTTACGACCATTGTAAATCTCCTAGAACCCGAAAACTATGGGCTATAGCTCATGAAAATGGCAATAAAGCGCGAAAACGACGAATTTTTGGTCATATCTCTAAAACATGTATTGTTTCTTACGGTCATTGTAAAATTGGTATGAAACCCCAAAACTGTAGGCTATAGCTCATGAAAACAGCCATAAAGCGCAGAAATGACTAGTTATTGGTCATAACGCTCAGACATGTATCGGGTCTTACGGTCATTGTAAATCGCCCTAGAACTCCAAAATTATGGGCAATAACTCATGAAAACATCAATGAAACGGGAAAATGACTTATTTTTTGTCATAACTATCAAACCTATATCCGGTCTTATGGTCGTTGTAAATTGCCCTGTAACCCCAAAACTATGTGGGCAATAGCACATGAAAACATCCATAAAGCGCAAAAACGACAAGTTTTGGTCATAACTCTCAAACATCTATCGGGTCTTAGGGTCGTCGTAAATCACCCTGAAACCCCAAAACATTGGGCTATAGCTCATGTAAACGGCGATGAAGCGTGAACACGACGTGTTTTTGGTCATAACTCTCAAACCTGTATTGGGTCTTACGGTCATTGTAAATTATCCTTGAACCCCAAAATTGTGGGCAATAGCTCATGAAAACAACCATAATGCGCGAAAATGACGAGTTTTTGGTCATAACTCTCAAACATGTATCGGGTCTTACGACCGTTGTAAATCTCCTAGAACCCCAAAACTATGGGCAATAGCTCATGAAAATGGCAATAAAGCGCGAAAACGATAAATTTTTGGCCATATCTCTAAAACATGTATTGTGTCTTACGGTCATTGTAAAATTGGTATGAAACCCCAAAACTGTAGGCTATAGCTCATGAAAACAGCCATAAAGCGCAGAAACAACTAGTTATTGGTCATAACGCTGAGACATATATTGGATCTTGCGGTCGTTGTAAATCTCCCTGGAACCCCAAAACTATGGGCAATAGCTCATGAAAACGTCAATGAAGCGCGAAAATGACTTATTTCTTGTCATAACTATCAAACCTATATCCATTCTTATGGCCAGTATAAATCGCCCTGTAACCCCAAAACTATGGGCAATAGCTAATGAAAACATCCATAAAGCGCAAAAACGACAAGTTTTGGTCATAACTCTCAAACATCTATCGGGTCTTAGGGTCGTCGTAAATCACCCTGAAACCCCAAAACTTTGGGCAATAGCTCATGTAAACGACCATGAAGCGCGAAAATGACTTGATTTCGGTCATAACTCTCAAACCTGTAGTAGCTCTTACGGACGTTGTAAATCACCCTGGAACCCCAAAACTATGGGCAATAGCTCATGAAAACAACCATAATGCGCGAAAACGACAAGTTTTTGGTCTTAACTCCCAAACATGTATCGGGTCTTATGACTATTCTAAATCACCCTAGAACCCCAAAACAGTGGGCAATACCTCATGAAAAGGGCAATAAAGCGCGAATACAACGAATTTTTTGTCATATCTCTAAAACTTGTATCGGGTCTTACGGTCATTGTAAAATCGGCATGAAACCCCAAAACTTTGGGCAATAGCTCATCACATTAGCCATAAAGCGCAAAAACAACTAGTTTTTGGTCATATTGCTCAGACATATATTGGGTCTTGCGGTCGTTGTAAATCTCCCTGGAACCCCAAAACTATGGGCAATAGCTCATGAAAACGTCAATGAAGCGCAAAAATGACTTATTTCTTGTCATAACTATCAAACCTATATCCATTCTTATAGTCATTGTAAATCGCCCTGTAACCCCAAACTATGGGCAATAGCTAATGAAAACATCCATAAAGCGCAAAAACGACAAGTTCTGGTCATAAATCTCAAACATCTATCGTGTCTTAGGGTCGTCGTAAATCAGCCTAAAACCCCAAAACTTTGGGCAATAGCTCATGTAGACGGCCATGAAGCGTCAAAAAACGACCTATTTTTGATCATAACTCTCAAACTTGTATTGGGTTTTATGGTCATTGTAAATTATCCTTGAACCCCAAAACTGTGGGCAATAGCTCATGACAACAACCATAAAGCGCGAAAACGACGAGTTTTTGGTCATAACTCTCAAACATGTATCGGATCTTACGACCATTGTAAATCTCCTAGAACCCGAAAACTATGGGCTATAGCTCATGAAAATGGCAATAAATCGCGAAAACGACGAATTTTTGGTCATATCTCTAAAACATGTATTGTGTCTTACGGTCATTGTAAAATTGGTATGAAACCCCAAAACTGTAGGCTATAGCTCATGAAAACAGCCATAAAGCGCAGAAATGACTAGTTATTGGTCATAACGCTCAGACATGTATCGGGTCTTACGGTCATTGTCAATCGCCCTAGAACTCCAAAATTATGGGCAATAACTCATGAAAACATCAATGAAACAGGAAAATGACTTATTTTTTGTCATAACGATCAAACCTATATCCGGTCTTATGGTCGTTGTAAATTGCCCTGTAGCCCCAAAACTATGTGGGCAATAGCACATGAAAACATCCATAAAGCGCAAAAACGACAAGTTTTGGTCATAACTCTCAAACATCTATCGGGTCTTAGGGTCGTCGTAAATCACCCTGAAACCCCAAAACTTTGGGCAATAGCTCATGTAAACGACCATGAAGCGCGAAAAGGACTTGTTTTCGGTCATAACTCTCAAACCTGTACTAGGTCTTACGGACATTGTAAATCACCCTGGAACCCCGAAACTATGGGCAATAGCTCATGAAAACAACCATAATGCGCGAAAACGACAAGTTTTTGGTCATAACTCCCAAACATGTATCGGGTCTTACGACTATTGTAAATCACCCTAGAATCCCAAAACAGTGGGCAATACCTCATGAAAAGGGCAATAAAGCGCGAATACAACGAATTTTTTGTCATATCTCTAAAACATGTATCGGGTCTTACGGTCATTGTAAAATCGGCATGAAACCCCAAAACTTTGGGCAATAGCTCATGAAAATAGCCATAAAGCGCAAAAACAACTAGTTTTTGGTCATATTGCTCAGGCATATATTGGATCTTCCGGTCGTTGTAAATCTCCCTGGAACCCCAAAACTATGGGCAATAGCTCATGAAAACGTCAATGAAGCGCGAAAATGACTTATTTCTTGTCATAACTATCAAACCTATATCCATTCTTATGGCCAGTATAAATCGCCCTGTAATCCCAAAACTATGGGCACTAGCTAATGAAAACATCCATAAAGCGCAAAGCCGACAAGTTTTGGTCATAACTCTCAAACATCTATCGGGTCTTAGTGTCGTCGTAAATCACCCTGAAACCCCAAAACTTTGGGCAATAGCTCATGTAAACGACCATGAAGCGCGAAAATGACTTGTTTTCGGTCATAACTCTCAAACCTGTACTAGCTCTTACGGACGTTGTAAATTACCCTGGAACCCCGAAACTGTGGGCAATAGCTCATGAAAACAACCATAATGCGCGAAAACGACAAGTTTTTGGTCATAACTCCCAAACATGTATCGGGTCTTACGACTATTGTAAATCACCCTAGAACCCCAAAATAGTGGGCAATACCTCATGAAAAGGGCAATAAAGCGCGAATACAACGAATTTTTTGTCATATCTCTAAAACATGTATTGGGTCTTACGATCATTGTAAAATCGGCATGAAACCCCAAAACTTTGGGCAATAGCTCATGAAAATAGCCATAAAGCGCAAAAACAACTAGTTTTTGGTCATATTGCTCAGACATATATTGGGTCTTGCGGTCGTTGTAAATCTCCCTGGAACCCCAAAACTATGGGCAATAGCTCATGAAAACGTCAATGAAGCGCGAAAATGACTTATTTCTTGTCATAACTATCAAATCTATATCCATTCTATGTGCGCAATAGCACATGAAAAATTGGTATGAAACCCCAAAACTGTAGGCTATAGCTCATGAAAACAGCCATAAAGCGCAGAAATGACTAGTTTTTGGTCATAACGCTCAGACATGTATCGGGTCTTACGATCACTGTAAATCGCCCTGGAACTCCAAAATTATGGGCAATAGCTCATGAAAACATCAATGAAATGGGAAAACGACTTATTTTTTTTCATAACTATCAAACCTATATCCGGTCTTATGGTCGTTGTAAATTGTCCTGTAACCCCAAAACTATGTGGGCAATAGCACATGAAACATCCATAAAGCGCAAAAACGACAAGTTTTGGTCATAACTCTCAAACATCTATCGGGTCTTAGGGTCGTCGTAAATCACCCTGAAACCCCAAAACTTTGGGCAATAGCTCATGTAAACGGCGATGAAGCGTGAACACGACGTGTTTTTGGTCATCACTCTCAAACCTGTATTGGGTCTTACGGTCATTGTAAATTATCCTTGAACCCAAAAACTGTGGGCAATAGCTCATGAAAACAACCATAAAGCACGAAAATGACGAGTTTTTGGTCATAACTCTCAAACATGTATCGGGTCTTACGACCGTTGTAAATCTCCTAGAACCCCAAAACTATGGGCAATAGCTCATGAAAATGGCAATAAAGCGCGAAAACGACGAATTTTTGGTCATATCTCTAAAACATGTATTGTGTCTTACGGTCATTGTAAAATTGGTATGAAACCCCAAAACTATAGGCAATAGCTCATGAAAACAGCCATAAAGGGCAAAAATGACTAGTTTTTGGTCATAACGATCAGACATGTATCGGGTCTTACGGTCGTTCTAAATCGCCCTGGAACCCCAAAATTATGAGCAATAGCTCATGAAAACATCAATGAAACGGGAAAATGACTTATTTTTTGTCATAACTATCAAACCTATATCCCGTCTTCTGGTCGTTGTAAATCACCCTGTAACCCCAAAACTATGTTGGCAATAGCACATGAAAAAATCCATAAAGCGCAAAAACGACAAGTTTTGGTCATAACTCTCAAACATCTATCGGGTCTTAGGGTCGCCGTAAATCACCCTGAAACCCCAAAACTTTGGGCAATAGCTCATGTAAATGACCGTGAAGCGCGAAAAGGACTTGTTTTCGGTCATAACTCTCAAACATGTACTAGGTCTAACGGACGTTGTAAATTACCCTGGAACCCCGAAACTATGGGCAATAGCTCATGAAAACAACCATAATGCGCGAAAATGACAAGTTTTTGGTCATAACTCCCAAACATGTATCTGGTCTTACGACTATTGTAAATCGCCCTAGAACCCCAAAACAGTGGGCAATACCTCATGAAAAGGGCAATAAAGCGCGAATACAATGAATTTTTTGTCATATCTCTTAAACATGTATCGGGTCTTACGGTCATTGTAAAATCGGCATGAAACCCCAAAACTTTGGGCAATAGCTCATGAAAATAGCCATAAAGCGCAAAAACAACTAGTTTTTGGTCATATTGCTGAGACATATATTGGGTCTTGTGGTCGTTGTAAATCTCCCTGGAACCCCGAAACTATGGGCAATAGCTCATGAAAACGTCAATGAAGCGCGAAAATGACTTATTTCTTGTCATAACTATCAAACCTATATCCATTCTTATGGTGAGTATAAATCGCCCTGTAACCCCAAAACTATGGGCAATAGCTAATGAAAACATCCATAAAGCGCAAAAACGACAAGTTTTGGTCATAACTCTCAAACATCTATCGGGTCTTTGGGTCGTCATAAATCAGCCTGAAACCCCAAAACTTTGGGCAATAGCTCATGTTGACGGCCATGAAGCGTGAAAACGACCTGTTTTTGGTCATAACTCTCGAACGTGTATTGGGTTTTACGGTCATTGTAAATTATCCTTAAACCCCAGAACTGTGGGCAATCGCTCATGAAAACAACCATAAAGCGTGAAAGCGACGAGTTTTTGGTCATAACTCTCAAACATGTATCGGGTCTTACGACCGTTTTAAATCTCCCTAGAACCCCAAAACTGTGGGCAATAGCTCACGAAAACAGCAATAAAGCGCGAAAATGACGAATTTTTGGTCATTTCTCTAAAACATGTATTGTGTCTTATGGTGATTGTAAAATTGGTATGAAACCCCAAAACTGTAGGCAATAGCTCATGAAAACAGCCATAAATCTCAGACATGTATCGGGTCTTACGGTCATTGTAAATCGCCCTAGAACTCCAAAATTATGGACAATAGCTCATGAAAACGTCAATGAAACGGGAAAATGACTTATTTTTTGTCATAACTATCAAACCTATATCCGGTCTTATGGTCGTTGTAAATTGCCCTGTAACCCCAAAACTATGTGGGCAATAGCACATGAAAACATCCATAAAGCGCAAAAATGACAAGTTTTGGTCATAACTCTCAAACATCTATCAGGTCTTAGGGTCGTCGTAAATCACCCTGAAACCCCAAAACTTTGGCCAATAGCTCATGTAAACGACCATGAAGCGCGAAAAGGACTTGTTTTCGGTCATAACTCTCAAACCTGTACAAAGTCTTATGGACGTTGTAAATCACCCTGGAACCCCGAAACTATGGGCAATAGCTCATGAAAACAACCATAATGCGCAAAAAGGACAAGTTTTTGGTCATAACTCCCAAACATGTATCGGGTCTTACGACTATTGTAAATCACCCAAGAACCCCAAAACTGTGGGCAATATCTCATGAAAAGGGCAATAAAGCGCGAATACGACGAATTTTTTGTCATATCTCTAAAACATGTATCGGGTCTTACGGTCATTGTAAAATCGGCTTGAAACCCCAAAACTATGGGCAATAGCTCATGAAAATAGCCATAAAGCGCAAAAACAACTAGTTTTTGGTCATATTGCTCAGACAGGTATTGGGTCTTGCGGTCGTTGTAAATCTCCCTCGAACCCCAAAACTATGGGCAATAGCTCATGAAAACGTCAATGAAGCACGAAAATGACTTATTTCTTGTCATAACTATCAAAACTATATCCATTCTATGTGGGCAATAGCACATAAAAATTTGGTATGAAACCCCAAAACTCTAGGCTATAGCTCATGAAAACAGCCATAAAGCGCAGAAATGACTAGTTTTTGGTCATAACGCTTAGACATGTATCGGGTCTTACAATCACTGTAAATCGCCCTAGAACTCCAAAATTATGGGCAATAGCTCATGAAAACATCAATGAAACGGGAAAATGACTTATTTTTTGTCATAACTATCAAACCTATATCCGGTCTTATGGTCGTTGTAAATTGTCCTGTAACCCCAAAACTATGTGGGCAATAGCACATGAAAACATCCATAAAGCGCAAAAACGACAAGTTTTGGTCATCACTCTCAAACATCTGTCGGGTCTTAGGGTCGTCAGAAATCACCCTAAAACCCCAAAACTTTGGGCAATAGCTCATGTAAACGGCCATGAAGCGTGAACACGACGTGTTTTTGGTCATAACTCTCAAACCTGTATTGGGTCTTACGGTCATTGTAAATTATCCTTGAACCCCAAAACTATGGGCAATAGCTCATGAAAACAACCATAAAGCACGAAAATGATGAGTTTTTGGTCATAACTCTCGAACATGTATCGGGTCTTACAACCGTTGTAAATCTTCTAGAACCCCAAAACTGTGGGCAATAGCTCATGAAAATGGCAATAAAGCGCGAAAACGACGAATTTTTGGTCATATCTCTAAAACATGTATTGTGTCTTACGGTCATTGTAAAATTGGTATGATACCCCAAAACTATAGGCAATAGCTCATGAAAACAGCCATAAAGCGCAAAATGACTAGTTTTTGGTCATAACGCTCAGACATGTATCGGGTCTTACGGTCGTTGTAAATCGCCCTAGAACCCCAAAATTATGGGCAGTAGCTCATGAAAACATCAATGAAACGGGAAAATGACTTATTTTATGTCATAACTATCAATCATATATCCGGTCTTATGGTCGTTGTAAATCGCCCTGTAACCCCAAAACTATGTGGGCAATAGCACATGAAAACATCCATAAAGCGCAAAAACGACAAGTTTTGGTCATAACTCTCAAACATCTATCGGGTCTTAGGGTCGCCGTAAATCACCCTGAAACCCCAAAACTTTGGGCAATAGCTCATGTAAATGACCATGAAGCGCGAAAAGGACTTGTTTTCGGTCATAACTCTCAAACATGTACTAGGTCTTACGGACGTTGTATATCACCCTGGAACCACAAAACTATGGGCAATAGCTCATGAAAACAACCAAAATGCGCTTAAACGACAAGTTTTTGGTCATAACTCCCAAACATGTAGCTGGTCTTACGACTATTGTAAATCGCCCTAGAACCCCAAAACAGTGGGCAATACCTGATGAAAAGGGCAATAAAGCACGAATACAACGAATTTTTTGTCATATCTCTAAAACATGTATTGGGTCTGATGGTCATTGTAAAATTGGCATGAAACCCCAAAACTTTGGGCAATAGCTCATGAAAATAGCCATAAAGCGCAAAAACAACTAGTTTTTGGTCATATTGCTCAGACATATATTGGGTCTTGTGGTCGTTGTAAATCTCCCTGGAACCCCAAAACTATGGGGCAATAGCTCATGAAAACGTCAATCAAGCGCGAAAATGACTTATTTCTTGTCATAACTATCAAACCTATATCCATTCTTATGGTCAGTATAAATCGCCCTGTAACCCCAAAACTATGGGCAATAGCTAATGAAAACATCCATAAAGCGCAAAAACGACAAGTTTTGGTCATAACTCTCAAATATCTATCGGGTCTTAGGGTCGTCATAAATCAGCCTGAAACCCCAAAACTTTGGGCAATAGCTCATGTAGACGGCCATGAAGAGTGAAAACCACCTGTTTTTGGTCATAACTCTCGAACATGTATTGGGTTTTACGGGCATTGTAAATTATCCTTAAACCCCAGAACGGTGGGCAATAGCTCACGAAAACAGCAATAAAGCGCGAAAACGGCGAATTTTTGGTCATTTCTCTAAAACATGTACTATGTCTCATGGTCATTGTAAAATTGGTATGAAACCCCAAAACTGTAGGCAATAGCTCATGAAAACAGCCATAAATCTCAGACATGTATCAGGTCTTACGGTCATTGTAAATCGCCCTAGAACTCCAAAATTATGGGCAATAGCTCATGAAAACGTCAATGAAACGGGAAAATGACTTTTTTTGTCATAACTATCAAACCTATATTCGGTCTTATGGTCGTTGTAAATTGCCCTGTAACCCCAAAACTATGTGGGCAATAGCACATGAAAACATCCATAAAGCGCAAAAATGACAAGTTTTGGTCATAACTCTCAAACATCTATCGGGTCTTAGGGTCGTCGTAAATCACCCTGAAACCCCAAAACTTTGGCCAATAGCTCATGTAAACGACCATGAAGCGCGAAAAGGACTTGTTTTCGGTCATAACTCTCAAACTTGTACAAAGTCTTATGGACGTTGTAAATCACCCTGGAACCCCGAAACTATGGGCAATAGCTCATGAAAACAACCATAATGCGCAAAAAGGACAAGTTTTTGGTCATAACTCCCAAACATGTATCGGGTCTTACGACTATTGTAAATCACCCAAGAACCCCAAAACTGTGGGCAATATCTCATGAAAAGGGCAATAAAGCGTGAATACAACGGATTTTTTGTCATATCTCTAAAACATGTATCGGGTCTTACGGCCATTGTAAAATCGGCATGAAACCCCAAAACTGTGGGCAATAGCTCATGAAAATAGCCATAAAGCGCAAAAACAACTAGTTTTTGGTCATATTGCTTAGACAGGTATTGGGACTTGCGGTCGTTGTAAATCTCCCTCGAACCCCAAAACTGTGGGCAATAGCTCATGAAAACGTCCATGAAGCGCGAAAATGACTTATTTCTTGTCATAACTATCAAAACTATATCCATTCTATGTGGGCAATAGCACATGAAAAATTGGTATGAAACCCCAAAACTGTAGGCTATAGCTCATGAAAACAGCCATAAAGCGCAAAAATGACTAGTTTTTGGTCATAACGCTCAGACATGTATCGGGTCTTACAATCACTGTAAATCGCCCTAGAACTCCAAAATTATGGGCAATAGCTCATGAAAACATCAATGAAACGGGAAAATGACTTATATTTTGTCATAAATATCAAACCTATATCCAGTCTTATGGTCGTTGTAAATTGTCCTGTAACCCCAAAACTATGTGGGCAATAGCACATGAAAACATCCATAAAGCGCAAAAACGACAAGTTTTGGTCATAACTCTCAAACATCTATCGGGTCTTAGGGTCATCGTAAATCACCCTGAAACCCCAAAACATTGGGCAATAGCTCATGTAAACGGCGATGAAGCGTGAACACGACGTGTTTTTGGTCATAACTCTCGAACCTGTATTGGGTCTTACGGTCATTGTAAATTATCCTTGAACCCCAAAACTGTGGGCAATAGCTCATGAAAACAACCATAAAGCACGAAAATGACGAGTTTTTGGTCATAACTCTCGAACATGTATCGGATCTTACGACCGTTGTAAATCTCCTAGAACCCCAAAACTGTGGGCAATAGCTCATGAAAATGGCAATAAAGCGCAAAAACGACGAATTTTTGGTCATATCTCTAAAACATATATTGTGTCTTACGGTCATTGTAAAATTGGTATGATACCCCAAAACTATAGGCAATAGCTCACGAAAACAGCCATAAAGCGCAAAAATGACTAGTTTTGGTCATAACGCTCAGACATGTATCGGGTCTTACGGTCGTTGTAAATCGCCCTAGAACCCCAAAATTATGGGCAGTAGCTCATGAAAACATCAATGAAACTGGAAAATGACTTATTTTATGTCATAACTATCAATCCTATATCCGGTCTTATGGTCGTTGTAAATCGCCCTGTAACCCCAAAACTATGTGGGCAATAGCACATGAAAACATCCATAAAGCGCAAAACGACAAGGTTTGGTCATAACTCTCAAACATCTATCGGGTCTTAGGGTCGCGGTCAATCACCTTGAAACCCCAAAACTTTGGGCAATAGCTCATGTAAATGACCATGAAGCGCGAAAAGGACTTGTTTTCGGTCATAACTCTCAAACATGTACTAGGTCTTACGGACGTTGTATATCACCCTGGAACCACAAAACTATGGGCAATAGCTCACGAAAACAACCAAAATGCGCGAAAACGACAAGTTTTTGGTCATAACTCCCAAACATGTAGCTGGTCTTACGACTATTGTAAATCGCCCTAGAACCCCAAAACAGTGGGCAATACTTGATGAAAAGGGCAATAAAGCACGAACACAACGAATTTTTTGTCATATCTCTAAAACATGTATTGGGTCTGACGGTCATTGTAAAATTGGCATGAAACCCCAAATTTGGGCAATAGCTCATGAAAATAGCCATAAAGCGCAAAAACAACTTGTTTTTGGTCATATTGCTCAGACATATATTGGGTCTTGTGGTCGTTGTAAATCTCCCTGGAACCCCAAAACTATGGGCAATAGCTCATGAAAACGTCAATGAAGCGCGAAAATGACTTATTTCTTGTCATAACTATCAAACCTATATCCATTCTTATGGTCAGTATAAATCGCCCTGTAACCCCAAAACTATGGGCAATAGCTAATGAAAACATCCATAAAGCGCAAAAACGACAAGTTTTGGTCATAACTCTCAAACATCTATCGGGTCTTAGGGTCGTCATAAATCAGCCTGAAACCCCAAAACTTTGGGCAATAGCTCATGTAGACGGCCAAGAAGCGTGAAAACGACCTGTTTTTGGTCATAACTCTCGAACGTGTATTGGGTTTTACGGTCATTGTAAATTATCCTTAAACCCCAGAACTGTGGGCAATCGCTCATGAAAACAACCATAAAGCGTGAAAACGACGAGTTTTTGGTCATAACTCTCAAACATGTATCGGGTCTTACGACCGTTTTAAATCTCCCTAGAACCCCAAAACTGTGGGCAATAGCTCATGAAAACAGCAATAAAGCGTGAAAACGGCGAATTTTTGGTCATTTCTCTAAAACATGTATTGTGTCTTATGGTCATTGTAAAATTGGTATGAAACCCCAAAACTGTAGGCAATAGCTCATGAAAACAGCCATAAATCTCAGACATGTATCGGGTCTTACGGTCATTGTAAATCGCCCTAGAACTCCAAAATTATGGGCAATAGCTCATGAAAACGTCAATGAAACGGGAACATGACTTATTTTTTGTCATAACTATCAAACCTATATCCGGACTTATGGTCGTTGTAAATTGCCCTATAACCCCAAAACTATGTGGGCAATAGCACATGAAAACATCCATAAAGCGCAAAAATGACAAGTTTTGGTCATAACTCTCAAACATCTATCGGGTCTTAGGGTCGTCGTAAATCACCCTGAAACTCCAAAACTTTGGCCAATAGCTCATGTAAATGACCATGAAGCGCGAAAAGGACTTGTTTTCGGTCATAACTCTCAAACCTGTACAAAGTCTTATGGACGTTGTAAATCACCCTGGAACCCCGAAACTATGGGCAATAGCTCATGAAAACAACCATAATGCGCGAAAAGGACAAGTTTTTGGTCATAACTCCCAAATATGAATCGGGTCTTACGACTATTGTAAATCACCCAAGAACCCCAAAACTGTAGGAAATATCTCATGAAAAGGGCAATAAAGCGCGAATACAACGAATTTTTTGTCATGTCTCTAAAACATGTATCGGGTCTTACGGTCATTGTAAAATCGGCATGAAACCCCAAAACTGTGGGCAATAGCTCATGAAAATAGCCATAAAGCGCAAAAACAACTAGTTTTTGGTCATATTGCTCAAACAGGTAATGGGTCTTGCGGTCGTTGTAAATCTCCCTTGAACCCCAAAACTATGGGCAATAGCTCATGAAAACGTCAATGAAGTGCGAAAATGACTTATTTCTTGTCATAACTATCAAAACTATATCCATTCTATGTGGGCAATAGCACATCAAAAATTGGTATGAAACCCCAAAATTGTAGGCTATAGCTCATGAAAACAGCCATAAAGCACAGAAATGACTAGTTTTTGGTCATAACGCTCAGACATGTATCGGGTCTTACAATCACTATAAATCGCCCTAGAACTCCAAAATTATGGGCAATAGCTCATGAAAACATCAATGAAACGGGAAAATGACTTATTATTTGTCATAACTATCAAACCTATATCCGGTCTTATGGTCGTTGTAAATTGTCCTGTAGCCCCAAAACTATGTGGGCAATAGCACATGAAAACATCCATAAAGCGCAAAAACGACAAGTTTTGGTCATCACTCTCAAACATCTATCGGGTCTTAGGGTCGTCAGAAATCACCCTGAAACCCCAAAACTTTGGGCAATAGCTCATGTAAACGGCCATGAAGCATGAACACGACGTGTTTTTGGTCATAACTCTGAAACCTGTATTGGGTCTTACGGTCATTGTAAATTATCCTTGAACCCCAAAACTATGGGCAATAGCTCATGAAAACAACCATAAAGCACGAAAATGACGAGTTTTTGGTCATAACTCTCGAACATGTATCGGGTCTTACGACCGTTGTAAATCTCCTAGAACCCCAAAACTGTGGGCAATAGCTCATGAAAATGGCAATAAAGCGCGAAAACGACGAATTTTTGGTCATATCTCTAAAACATGTATTGTGTCTTACGGTCATTGTAAAATTGGTATGATACCCCAAAACTATAGGCAATAGCTCATGAAAACAGCCATCAAGCGCAAAAATGACTAGTTTTTGGTCATAACGCTCAGACATGTATTGGGTCTTACGGTCGTTGTAAATCGCCCTAGAACCCCAAAATTATGGGCAGTAGCTCATGAAAACATCAATGAAACGGGAAAATGACTTATTTTATGTCATAACTATCAATCCTATATCTAGTCTTATGGTCGTTGTAAATCGCCCTGTAACCCCAAAACTATGTGGGCAATAGCAAATGAAAACATCCATAAAGCGCAAAAACGACAAGTTTTGGTCATAACTCTCAAACATCTATCGGGTCTTAGGGTCGCCGTAAATCACCCTGAAACCCCAAAACTTTGGGCAATAGCTCATGTAAATGACCATGAAGCGCGAAAAGGACTTGTTTTTGGTCATAACTCTCAAACATGTACTAGGTATTACGGACGTTGTATATCACCCTGGAACCACAAAACTATGGGCAATAGCTCATGAAAACAACCAAAATGCGCGAAAACGACAAGTTTTTGGTCATATCTCCCAAACATGTAGCTGGTCTTACGACTATTGTAAATCGCCCTAGAACCCCAAAACAGTGGGCAATACCTCATGAAAAGGGCAATAAAGCGCGAATACAACGAATTTTTTGTCATATCTCTAAAACATGTATTGGGTCTGACGATCATTGTAAAATTGGCATGAAACCCCAAAACTGTGGGCAATAGCTCATGAAAACAGCCATGAAGCGCAAAAACAACTAGTTTTTGGTCATATTGCTCAGACATGTATCGGGTCTTGCGGTCATTGTAAATCTCCCTGGAACCCCAAAACTATGGGCAATAGCTCATGAAAATGTCAATGAAGCGTGAAAATGACTTATTTCTTGCCATAACTATCAAACCTATATCCATTCTGATGGTCATTGTAAATCGCCCTGTAACCCCAAAACTATGGGCAATAGCTAATGAAAACATCCATAAAGCGCAAAAACGACAAGTTCTGGTCATAACTCTCAAACATCTATCGTGTCTTAGGGTCGTCGTAAATCAGCCTGAAACCCCAAAACTTTGGGCAATAGCTCATGTAAACGGCCATGAAGCGTGAAAACGACCTGTTTTTGATCATAACTCTCAAACCTGTATTGGGTTTAATGGTCATTGTAAATTATCCTTGAACCCCAAAACTATGGGCAATAGCTCATGAAAACAACCATAAATCACGAAAATGACAAGTTTTTGGTCATAACTCTCGAACATGTATCGGGTCTTATGACCGTTGTAAATCTCCTAGAACCCCAAAACTGTGGGCAATAGCTCATGAAAATGGCAATAAAGCGCGAAAACGACGAATTTTTGGTCATACCTCTAAAACATGTATTGTGTCTTACGGTCATTGTAAAATTGGTATGATACCCCAAAACTGTAGGCAATAGATCATGAAAACAGCCATAAAGCGAAGAAATGACTAGTTTTTGGTCATAACGCTCAGACATGTATCGGGTCTTACGGTCGTTGTAAATCGCCCTAGAACCCCAAAATTATGGGCAGTAGATCATGAAAACATCAATGGAATGGGAAAATGACTTATTTTATGTCATAACTATCAATCCTATATCCGGTCTTATGGTCGTTGTAAATCGCCCTGTAACCCCAAAACTATGTGGGCAATAGCACATGAAAACATCCATAAAGCGCAAAAAGGACAAGTTTTGGTCATAACTCTCAAACATCTATCGGGTCTTAGGGTCGCCGTAAATCACCCTGAAACCCCAAAACATTGGGCAATAGCTCATGTAAATGGCCATGAAGCGCGAAAAGGACTTGTTTTCGGTCATAACTCTCAGACATGTACTAGGTCTTACGGACGTTGTATATCACCCTGGAACCACAAAACTATGGGCAATAGCTCATGAAAACAACCAAAATGCGCGAAAACGACAAGTTTTTGGTCATAACTCCCAAACATGTAGCTGGTCTTACAACTATTGTAAATCGCCCTAGAACCCCAAAACAGTGGGCAATACCTCATGAAAAGAGCAATAAAGCGCGAATACAGCGAATTTTTTGTGATATCTCTAAAACATGTATTGGGTCTGACGGTCATTGTAAAATTGGCATGAAACCCCAAAACTGTGGGCAATAGCTCATGAAAACAGCCATGAAGCGCAAAAACAACTAGTTTTTGGTCATATTGCTCAGACATGTATCGGGTCTTGCGGTCATTGTAAATCTCCCTAGAACCCCAAAACTATGGGCAATAGCTCATGAAAACGTCAATGAAGCGTGAAAATGACTTATTTCTTGCCATAACTATCAAACCTATATCCATTCTGATGGTCATTGTAAATCGCCCTGTAACCCCAAAACTATGGGCAATAGCTAATGAAAACATCCATAAAGCGCAAAAACGACAAGTTCTGGTCATAACTCTCAAACATCTATTGTGTCTTAGGGTCGTCGTAAATCAGCCTGAAACCCCAAAACTTTGGGCAATAGCTCATGTAAACGGCCATGAAGCGTGAAAACGACCTGTTTTTGATCATAACTCTCAAACCTGTATTGGGTTTAATGGTCATTGTAAATTATACTTGAACCCCAAAACTATGGGCAATAGCTCATGAAAACAACCATAAAGCACGAAAATGACGAGTTTTGGTCATAACTCTCGAACATGTATCGGGTCTTACGACCGTTGTAAATCTCCTAGAACCCCAAAACTGTGGGCAATAGCTCATGAAAATGGCAATAAAGCGCGAAAACGACGAATTTTTGGTCATATCTCTAAAACATGTATTGTGTCTTACGGTCATTGTAAAATTGGTATGATACCCCAAAACTGTAGGCAATAGCTCATGAAAACAGCCATAAAGCGCAGAAATGACTAGTTTTTGGTCATAACGCTCAGAAATGTATCGGGTCTTACGGTCGTTGTAAATCGCCCTAGAACCCCAAAATTATGGGCAGTAGCTCATGAAAACATCAATGAAACGGGAAAATGACTTATTTTATGTCATAACTATCAATCCTATATCCGGTCTTATGGTCGTTGTAAATCGCCCTGTAACCCCAAAACTATGTGGGCAATAACACATGAAAACATCCATAAAGCGCAAAAACGACAAGTTTTGGTCATAACTCTCAAACATCTATCGGGTCTTAGGGTCGCCGTAAATCACCCTGAAAGCCCAAAACTTTGGGCAATAGCTCATGTAAATGACCATGAAGCGTGAAAAGGACTTGTTTTCGGTCATAACTCTCAAACATGTACTAGGTCTTACGGACGTTGTATATCACCCTGGAACCACAAAACTATGGGCAATAGCTCATGAAAACAACCAAAATGCGCGAAAACGACAAGTTTTTGGTCATAACTCAAAAAACATGCAGCTGGTCTTACGACTATTGTAAATCGCCCTAGAACCCCAAAACAGTGGGCAATACCTCATGAAAAGGGCAATAAAGCGCGAATACAACGAATTTTTTGGTCATATCTCTAAAACATGTATTGGGTCTGACGGTCATTGTAAAATTGGCATGAAACCCCAAAACTATGGGCAATAGCTCATGAAAACAGCCATGAAGCGCAAAAACAACTAGTTTTTGGTCATATTGCTCAGACATGTATCGGGTCTTGCGGTCATTGTAAATCTCCCTGGAACCCCAAAACTATGGGCAATAGCTCATGAAAACGTCAATGAAGCGTGAAAATGACTTATTTCTTGCCATAACTATCAAACCTATATCCATTCTGATGGTCATTTTAAATCGCCCTGTAACCCCAAAACTATGTCAATAGCTAATGAAAACATCCATAAAGCGCAAAAACGACAAGTTCTGGTCATAACTCTCAAACATCTATCGTGTCTTAGGGTCGTCGTAAATCAGCCTGAACCCCCAAAACTTTGGGTAATAGCTCATGTAAACGGCCATGAAGCGTGAAAACGACCTGTTTTTGATCTTAACTCTCAAACTTGTATTGGGTTTAATGGTCATTGTAAATTATCCTTGAACCCCAAAACTGTGGGCAATAGCTCATGAAAACAACCATAAAGAGCGAAAACGACGAGTTTTTGGTCATAACTCTCAAACATGTATCGGGTCTTATGACCATGGTAAATCTCCTAGAACCCCAAAACTGTGGGCAATAGCTCATGAAAATGGCAATAAAGCGCGAAAACGACAAATTTTTGGTCATATGTCTAAAACATGTATTGTGTCTTACGGTCATTGTAAAATTGGTATGAAACCCCAAAACTGTAGGCTATAGCTCATGAAAACAGCCATAAACCGTAGAAATGACTAGTTTTTTGGTCATAACGCTCAGACATGTATCGGGTCTTACGGTCATTGTAAATCGCCCTCGAACCCCAAAATTATGGGCAATAGCTCATGAAAACATCAATGAAACGTTAAAATGACTTTTTTTGTCATAACTATCAAACCTATATCCGGTCTTATGGTCGTTGTAAATTGCCCTGGAACCCCAAAATTATGGGCAATAGCTCATGAAAACATCAATGAAACAGGAAAATGACTTATTTTTTGTCATAACTATCAAACCTATATCCCGTCTTATGGTCGTTGTAAATCACCCTGTAACCCCAAAACTATGTGGGCAATAGCACATGAAAACATCCACAAAGCGCAAAAACGACAAGTTTTTGTCATAACTCTCAAACATCTATCGGGTCTTAGGGTCGTCGTAAATCACCCTGAAACCCCAAAACTTTGGGCAGTAGCTCATGTAAATGACCATGAAGGGCGAAAAGGACTTGTTTTCGGTCATAACTCTTAAACATGTACTAGGTCTTACGGACGTTGTATATCACCCTGGAACCCCAAAACTATGGGCAATAGCTCATGAAAACAACCAAAATGCGCGAAAACGACAAGTTTTTGGTTATAACTGCCAAACATGTATCTGGTCTTACACTATTGTAAATCGCCCTAGAACCCCAAAACAGTGGGCAATACCTCATGAAAAGGGCAATAAAGCGCGAATACAATGAATTTTTTGTCATATCTCTAAAACATGTATTGGGTCTTACGGTCATTGTAAAATTGGTATGAAACCCCAAAACTGTAGGCTATAGCTTATGAAAACAGCCATAAAGCGCAGAAATGACTAGTTTTTGGTCATAACGCTCAGACATGTATCGGGTCTTACGGTCATTGTAAATCGCCCTAGAACCCCAAAATTATGGGCAATAGCTCATGAAAACATCAATGAAACGTTAAAATGACTTATTTTTTGTCATAACTATCAAACCTATATCTGGTCTTATGGTCGTTGTAAATTGCCCAGTAACCCCAAAACTATGTGGGCAATAGCACATGAAAACATCCATAAAGTGCAAAAACGACAAGTTTTGGTCATAACTCTCAAACATCTATCGGGTCTTAGGGTCGTCGTAAATCACCCTGAAACCCCAAAACTTTGGGCAATAGCTCATGTAAATGACCATGAAGCGCGAAAAGGACTTGTTTTCGGTCATAACTCTTAAACATGTACTAGGTCTTACGGACGTTGTATATCACCCTGGAACCCCAAAACTATGGGCAATAGCTCGTGAAAACAACCAAAATGCGCAAAAACGACAAGTTTTTGGTCATAACTCCCAAACATGTATCAGGTCTTACGACTATTGTAAATCGCCCTAGAATCCCAAAACAGTGGGCAATACCTCATGAAAAGGGCAATAAAGCACGAATATAATGAATTTTTGTCATATCTCTAAAACATGTATTGGGTCTTACGGTCATTGTAAAATTGGCATGAAACCCCAAAACTGTGGGCAATTGCTCATGAAAACAGCCATAAAGCGCAAAAACAACTAGTTTTTGGTCATATTGCTCAGACATGTATCGGGTCTTGCGGTCATTGTAAATCTCCCTGGAACCCCAAAACTATGGGCAATAGCTCATGAAAACGTCAATGAAGCGCAAAAATGACTTATTTCTTGTCATAACTATCAAACATATATCCATTCTTATGGTCATTGTGAATCGCCCTGTAACCCCAAAACTATGGGCAATAGCTAATGAAAACATCCATAAAGCGCAAAAACGACAAGTTCTGGTCATAACTCTCAAACATCTATCGTGTCTTAGGGTCGTCGTAAATCAGCCTGAAACCCCAAAACTTTGGGCAATAGCTCATGTAAACGGCCATGAAGCGTCAAAAAACGACCTGTATTGGGTTTTATGGTCATTGTAAATTATCCTTGAACCCCAAAACTGTGGGCAATAGCTCATGAAAACAACCATAAAGCGCGAAAACGACGAGTTTTTGGTCATAACTCTCAAACATGTATCGGGTCTTACGACCATTGTAAATCTCCTAGAACCCCAAAACTATGGGCAATAGCTCATGAAAATGGCAGTAAAGCGCGAAAACAACGAATTTTTCGTCATATCTCTAAAACATAAATTGTGTCTTACGGTCATTGTAAAATTGGTATGAAACCCCAAAAATGTAGGCTATAGCTTATGAAAACAGCCATAAAGCGCAGAAATGACTAGTTTTTGGTCATAACGCTTAGACATGCATCGGGTCTTACGGTCATTGTAAATCGCCCTAGAACCCCAAAATTATGGGCAATAGCTCATGAAAACATCAATGAAACGTTAAAATGACTTATTTTTTGTCATAACTATCAAACCTATATCCGGTCTTATGGTGGTTGTAAATTGCCCTGGAACCCCAAAATTATGTGCAATAGCTCATGAAAACATCAATGAAACAGGAAAATGACTTATTTTTTGTCACAACTATCAAACCTATATCCCGTCTTATGGTCGTTGTAAATCACCCTGTAACCCCAAAACTATGTGGGCAATAGCACATGAAAACATCCATAAAGCGCAAAAACGACAAGTTTTGGTCATAACTCTCAAACATCTATCGGGTCTTAGGGTCGTCGTAAATCACCCTGAAACCCCAAAACATTGGGCAATAGCTCATGTAAATGACCATGAAGCGCGAAAAGGACTTGTTTTCGGTCATAACTCTTAAACATGTACTAGGTCTTACGGACGTTGTATATCAACCTGGAACCCCAAAACTATGGGCAATAGCTCATGAAAACAGCCAAAATGCGCGAAAACGACAAGTTTTTGGTCATAACTCCCAAACATGTATCTGGTCTGACGACTATTGTAAATCGCCCTAGAACCCCAAAACAGTGGAAAATACCTCATGAAAAGGGCAATAAAGCGCGAATACAATGAATTTTTTGTCATATCTCTAAAACATGTATTGGGTCTTACGGTCATTGTAAAATTGGTATGAAACCCCAAAACTATAGGCTATAGCTCATGAAAACAGCCATAAAGCGCAGAAATGACTAGTTTTTGGTCATAACGCTCAGACATGTATTGGGTCTTACGATCACTGTAAATCGCCCTAGAACTCCAAAATTATGGGCAATAGCTCATGAAAACGTCAATGAAGCGCGAAAATGACTTATTTCTTGTCATAACTATCAAACCTATATCCATTCTCATGGTTGTTGTAAATTGTCCTGTAACCCCAAAACTATGTGGGCAATAGCAAATGCATACATCCATAAAGCGCAAAAACGACAAGTTTTGGTCATAACTCTCAAACATCTATCAGGTCTTAAGGTCGTCGTAAATCAGCCTGAAACCCCAAAACTTTGGGCAATAACTCATGTAAACGGCCATGAAGCGTGAACACGACGTGTTTTTGGTCATAACTCTCAAACCTGTATTGGGTCTTACGGTCATTGTAAATTGTCCTTGAACCCCAAAACTGTGGGTAATGGCTCATGAAAACAACCATAAAGCACGAAAATGACGAGTTTTTGGTCATAACTCTCAAACATGTATCGGGTCTTACGACCGTTGTAAATCTCCTAAAACCCAAAAACTGTGGGCAATAGCTCATGAAAATGGCAATAAAGCGCGAAAACAACGAATTTTTGGTCATATGTCTAAAACATGTATTGTGTCTTACGGTCATTGTAAAATTGGTATGAAACCCCAAAACTGTAGGCTAGCTCATGAAAACAGCCATAAAGCGCAAAAATGACTAGTTTTGGTCATAACGCTCAGACATGTATCGGGCCTTACGGTCGTTGTAAATCGCCCTAGAACCCCAAAATTATGGGCAATAGCTCCTGAAAACATCAATGAAACGGGAAAATGACTTATTTTTTGTCATAACTATCAAACCTATATCCGGTCTTATGGTCGCTGTAAATCGCCCTGTAACCCCAAAACTATGTGGGCAATAGCACATGAAAACATCCATAAAGCGCAAAAACAACAAGTTTTGGTCATAACTCTCAAACATCTACCGGGTCTTAGGGTCGTCGTAAATCACCCTAAAACCCCAAAACTTTGGGCAATAGCTCATGTAAATGCCCATGAAGCGCGAAAAGGACTTGTTTTCGGTCATAACTCTCAAACCTGTACTAGGTCTTACGAACGTTGTATATCACCCTAGAACCCCAAAAATATGGGCAATAGCTCATGAAAACAACCAAAATGCGCGAAAACGACAAGTTTTTGGTCATAACTCCCAAACATGTATCTGGTCTTACGACTATTGTAAATCGCCCTAGAACCCCAAAACAGTGGGCAATACCTCATGAAAAGGGAAATAAAGCGCGAATAGCTCATGAAAACAGCCATAAAGCACGAAAACGACCATGATAGATGTTTGAGAGTTACGACTATTGTGTCTTATGGTCATTGTAAATTATCCTTGAACCCCAAAACTATGGGCAATAGCTCATGAAAACAACCATAAAGCGCGAAAACGACGAGTTTTTGGTCATAACTCTCAAACAAGTATCGGGTCTTACGACCGTTGTAAATCTCCTAGAACCCCAAAAATGTGAGCAATAGCTCAAAAATGGCAATAAAGCGTGAAAACAGTGAATTTTTGGTCATATCTCTAAAACATGTATTGTGTCTTACGGTCATTGTAAAATTGTATGAAACTCCAAAAGTATAGGCAATAGCTCATGAAAACAGCCATAGAGCAGAAAAACGACTAGTTTTTGGTCATAACGCTCAGATATGTATCGGCTCTGACGGTCGTTGTAAATTGCCCTCGAACCCCAAAACTGTGGGCAATAGCTCATGAAAACGTCAAGGAAGCGCGAAAATGACTTATTTTTAGTCATAACTATCAAACCTATATCTGGTCTGATGGTCGTTGTAAATCGCCCTGTAACCCTAAAACTATGTGGGAAATAGCACATGAAAACATCCATAAAGCGCAAAAACGACAAGTTTTGGTCATAACTCTCAAACATCTATCGGGTCTTAGGGTCGTCGTAAATCACCCTAAAACCCCAAAACTTTCAGCAATAGCTCATGTATAGGACCATGAAGCGTGAAAACGACGTGTTTTTGGTCATAACTCTCAAACATGTATTGGGTCTTACGGTCATTATAAATTATCCTTGAACCCCAAAACTGTGGGCAATAGCTCATGAAAAAACCATAAAGCGCGAAAACGACGAGTTTTTGGTCATAACTCTCAAAGATGTATCGGGTCTTAAGACCGTTGTAAATCTCCTAGAACCCCAAAACTGTGGGCAATAGCTCATGAAAATGGCAATAAAGCGTGAAACAGTGAATTTTTGGTCATATCTCTAAAACATGTATTGTGTCTTACGGTCATTGTAAAATTGTATGAAACTCCAAAACTATAGGCAATAGCTCATGAAAACACCCATAAAGCAGAAAAACGACTAGTTTTTGGTCATAACGCTCAGACATGTATCGGCTCTTATGGTCGTTGTAAATTGCCCTCGAACCCCAAAACTATGGGCAATAGCTCATGAAAACATCAAGGAAGCGTGAAACTGACTTATTTTTAGTCATAACTATCAAACCTGTATCCGGTTTGATGGTCGTTGTAAATCGCCCTGTAACCCCAAAACTATGTGGACAATAGCACATGAAAACATCCATAAAGCGCAAAAACGACAAGTTTTGGTCATAACTCTCGAACATCTATCGGGTCTTAGGGTCGTCGTAAATCATCCTGAAACACCAAAACTTTGGGCAATAGCTCATGTAAACGGCCATGAAGCGTGAAAAGGACGTGTTTTTGGTCATAACTCTCAAACCTGTATTGGGTCTTACGGTCATTGTAAATTATCCTTGAACCCCAAAACTATGGGCAATAGCTCATGAAAACAACCATTAAGCGCGAAAACGACGAATTTTTGGTCATAACTCTCAAACATGTATCGGGTCTTACGACCGTTGTAAATCTCCTAGAACCCCAAAACTGTGGGCAATAGCTCCTGAAAATGGCAATACAGCGTGAAAACAGTGAATTTTTTATCATATCTCTAAAACATGTATTCTGTCTTACGGTCATTGTAAAATTGTATGAAACTCCAAAACTATAGGCAATAGCTCATGAAAACAGCCATAAAGCAGAAAAACGACTAGTTTTTGGTCATAACGCTCAGACATGTATCGGCTCTTACGGTCGTTGTAAATTGCCCTCGAACCCCAAAACTGTGGGCAATAGCTCATGAAAACATCAATGAAAAGCGAAAATGACTTATTTTTAGTCATAACTATCAAACCTGTATCCGGTTTGATGGTCGTTGTAAATCGCCCTGTAACCCCAAAACTATGTGGGCAATAGCACATGAAAACATCCATAAAGCGCAAAAACGACAAATTTTGGTCATAACTCTCAAACATTTATCGGGTCTTAGGGTCGTCGTAAATCACCCTGAAACCCCAAAACTTTGGACAATAGCTCATGTAAACGGCCAAGAAGCGTGAAAACGACGTGTTTTTGGTCATAACTCTCAAACCTTTATTGGGTCTTACGGTCATTGTAAATTATCCTTGAACCCCAAAACTGTGGGCAATAGCTCATGAAAACAACCATAAAGCGCGAAAACGACGAGTTTTTGGTCATAACTCTCAACCATGTATCGGGTCCTACGACCGTTGTAAATCTCCTAGAACCACAAAACTATGGGCAATAGCTCATGAAAATGGCAATAAAGCGTGAAACAGTGAATTTTTGGTCATATCTCTAAAACATGTATTGTGTCTTACGGTCATTGTAAAATAGGTATGAAACCCCAAAACTGTAGGCAATAGCTCATGAAAACAGCCATAAAGCACAAAAATGACTAGTTTTTGGTCATAACGCTCAGACATCTAGCGGGTCTTACCGTCGTTGTAAATCGCCCTAGAACCCCAAAATTATGGGCAATAGCTCATGAAAACATCAATGAAACGGGAAATTGACTTATTTTTTGTCATAACTATCAAACCTATATCCGGTCTTATGGTCGTTGTAAATCGCCCTGTAACCCAAAAACTATGTGGGCAATAGCACATGAAAACGTCCATAAAGCGCAAAAACGACAAGTTTTGGTGATAACTCTTGAACATTTATCGGGTCTTAGGGTCGTCGTAAATCATCCTGAAACACCAAAACTTTGGGCAATAGCTCATGTAAACTGCCATGAAGCGTGAAAACGACGTGTTTTTGGTCATAACTCTCAAACCTATATTGGGTCTTATGATCATTGTAAATTATCCTTAAACCCCAAAACTATGGGCAATAGCTCATGAAAACAACCATAAAGCGCGAAAACGACGAGTTTTTGGTCATAACTCTTAAACATGTATCGGGTCCTATGACCGTTGTAAATCTCCCTCAAACCCCAAAACTGTGGGCAATAGCTCATGAAAACAGCCGTAAAGCGCGAAAACGACGAATATTTGCTCATATCTCTAAAACATGTATTGTGTCTTACGGCCATTGTAAAATTGGTATGAAACCCCAAAATTGTAGGCAATAGCTCATGAAAACATCCATAAAGCGCAAATATGACTAGTTTTTTGTCATAACTCTCAGACATGTATCGGGTCTTACGATCGTTGTAAATCGCCCTGGAACCCCAAAACAATGGGCAATAGCTCATGAAAACATCAATGAAACGCGAAAATGATTTATTTTTAGTCATAACTATCAAACCTATATCTGGTCTTATGGTCGTTGTAAATCGCCCTGTAACCCCAAAACTATGTGGGCAATAGCACATGAAAACATCCATAAAGCGCAAAAACGACAAGTTTTGGTCATAACTCCCAAACATATATCGGGTCATAGGGTCGTCGTAAATCACCCTGAAACCCCAAAACTTTGGGCAATAGCTCATGTAAACGGCCATGAAGCGTGAAAACGACCTGTTCTGGGTCATAACTCTCAAGCCTGTATTGGGTCTTACGGTCATTGTAAATTATCCTTGAACCCCAAAACTGTGGGCAATAGCTCATGAAAACAACCATAAAGCGCGAAAACGATGAGTTTTTGGTCATAACTCTTAAACATGTATCGGGTCTTATGACCGTTATAAATCTCACTAGAACCCCAAAATTGTGGGCAATAGCTCATGAAAACGGCAGTAAAGCGCGAAAACGGCGAATTTTTGGTCATATCTCTAAAACATGTATTGTGTCTTACAACCATTGTAAAATTGGTATGAAACCCCAAAACTGTAGGCAATAGATCATGAAACATCCATAAACCGCAAAAATGACTAGTTTTTGTTCATAACTCTCACACATGTATTGGGTCTTACGGTCATTGTAAATCGCCCTGGAACCCCAAAATTATGGGCAATAGCTCATGAAAACATCAATGAAACGCGAAAATGACTTATTTTTTGTCATAACTATCAAACCTATATTCGGTCTTATGGTCGTCGTAAATCGCCCGGTAACCCCAAAACTATCTGGGCAATAGCACATCAAGACATCCATAAAGCGCAAAAACGACAAGTTTTGGTCATAACTCTCAAACATCTATGGGGTCTTAGGTTCATTGTAAATCACCGTGAAACCCCAAAACTTTGGGTAACAGCTCATGTAAACGGCCATGAAGCATGAAAACGACTTATTGTTGGTCATAACTCTCAAACCTGTATTGGTCTTACAGTCATTATAAATCATCCTTGAACCCCAAAATTGTGGGTAATAGGTCATGAAAACAACCATAAAGCGCGAAAAAGACGAGTTTTTGGTCATAACTCTCAAACATGTATCGGGTCTTACGACCATTGTAATTGGCCCTAGAACCCCAAAACAGTGGGAAATACCTCGTGAAAATGGCAATAAAGCGCGAATACAATAATTTTTTGTCATATCTCTAAAACATGTATCGGGTCTTACAGTCGTTGTAAAATCGGCATGGAACCTCAAAACTGTGGGCAATAGCTCATGAAAACAGCCATAAATCGCAAAAACGACTAGTTTTTGGTCATGCGGCCCACCAGCCTTAGCGGCTCCCCCGCCGGCCTCACTCCCTGTGCGCCCACATGGGCCAGGTAGAGCAGTCCTGACGCGGCGGCCAGATTCTCCCGCTGCTCGCATGCAGCGCGCAATATCTATCGCCCATTCTGCTGTTTTACCTTTCTCTTTTCTTATGGCTTTCCTTCTAGGTTAATTCCCTCCTAGGTATTGGCCTAATAAGACAGTTGCCTCTATAAATTTTAATTTAAATATTATTTAGAATATATTAATTCATAATTGATATATAATAAATATATATTATGAATCGCCATTTATTCAGAACTCCTTTCGGTCCCTTGTTTCTTTCTCCGAACAACTTCGGATTCCGGTTTCGCTCTCTATTTTGTGATTCCTTCTTAGAGGTAGATCTCTAAGTGTAATAATGCCCTTAAGCGTGCGTCCCTATGGTTCGGGAGTGTCATAGACATGATTTCTATCAATGATCAACAGCGGGACCGAGATGCCCATGTTGATCCCTATGCACTCCACGAGTTACCATCGTGTCAAACCTTAAACAATGTGTTTATATTCGTTTTATCTCTGTAATACTTGCATTATTCGAGATTTGATCATCAACATCACCATGTCAGGTTCAACCTTGTTACCGACAAATGCTACTTTACTCGTACCGGTAAGTGATATCCTCGTGACCCAGTCACATGTTGCACAATATATTAGATATAACTTATCTGAGTGGGCCTAGAGTATCTTCCATCACGCGGATGTACAAATCCTGCTCTTGACACATACGCCTCTACCTGCCCCTTTGGGTACTTGATCACACCTTTATAAGCATAGTTTTATGGAGTGACGTTTGATGTTTCTAAGCACTCTCGAGTGACAGAGATTAAATATGGTCTCACGGTCTGAGGAACAAGTCACTATGTTTCTGACAATTGCAACTGTAAACTTTGTGATATGATCGTGTTGCAACAATCATCTGTGGAACTATCCACCATCTCATTCTCTAATAAGATGGCTCCATTGTCAATAGGTGCATAAGCACCAACATGATCATGAAACCTTGATCATCCGTTGACCAATGAACTAGTTAAATAGAGGCTACTAGGGACCTAGGTTTGTTTACATATCACACTGTTATCAATGTGTCCTATAGCATGATAAAAAACTATTATGAACGAATGAAATATGATAATAAACTCCTTTATTAATTTCCTCTAGGGAACATTTCCTTCAGAAATTGGGTGGCCACACCACCCATCAGAGGTGTTCGGCGAGTCCGGGACAACTAGTGATGCGGGTCTCGACACCACTGATGAGCGCCGCTTTGTTTTGGAAACCTGCGGCTGTGACATCTTGGGAAATGCAGACCTCACGGCCTCGGCAGCGTGCCAAGGTTACCCGTGTGTCTTTCGCTGACCAAGTGATTTGCACCTAGCCCGAGTTTTGCATCGGTCATGCCCCGTCTGGAGTTCACTTATCCTCGGTGAAGGAAATATGCCCTGAGAGGCAACAATAAAGTTGTTATTATATATTCCTTATACATGATAGATGTTTATTTTACATGCTAGAATTGTATTGATTCGGAAACATCAATACATGTGTGTTTAATAAAAAAAAGGGTTCCTAGTCATGCCTCTCTTATAGACTAGCTTGTTGATTAACAAGATGATCAAGGTTTCCTGATCATGGACATTGGATGTTGTTAATAACAAGGCACATCATTGGTGGAATGATGTGATGAACATTCATCCGAAGTATAGCATTACGATCAAGTCATTATGTTTATATTGCTATAACATCATACGAAGTAATCTTTATCCTTAGACCATGAGATCATGTTAATTGCTGACACCAAAAGAGTATCTTGATAACATCAAACGTCACACTGTAACAGGGTGACTATAAAGATGGGTTCAGTACTACGAAGGTGTTATGTTGAGGCTCATGGATCAAGAGTGGAATTTGTCAATCCATATGATGGATAGATATACTCTGGGCCCTCTCGGTGATATCACATTGGGATAGCTTGCAAGCAAGTGATGTGATCACTAGAATGTTATATCACGGGAACGAGAAAAGAGTGCATGTCGGTAACGAGATCAAACTAGGTATGGAGATACCGATGATCGAATCTTGGACATGTAATATATCGAGAGACAAAGGGATTTAGTTACAAGCGTTAAAGGTTCTCACGATCACAGAAGTCATCGTTGAATGTGTCGGAGTCAGTACGGATCTCCAGGTCCCGCTGCTCATTATTGATCGGAGAAGGGTCTCGATCATGTCTGCATTATTCGCGAACCGTAGGGTGGCACACTTAAGAGTTACCGGACACCATTTTGGAGCACATATGTTTCAGACGAAAGAATTGCAAAGCGCAGGAATTGTTTCAATAGAAACCGGAAATTGTTTCAGGTGAAATTATAGAAGGTGGTTCTGCATGTGATATTGAAATATTGCAAAGGGCTATATGTGAATGTTTGTTAATTAAAGTAATTAACAAAATTCTGAATAAATTTAATAAAAAGAGTTTTATTAAATGAGAGAGCATTAAATTTGGAGAAATTTAATGCATTTAAAGTGGAGACTTTAAAAGGGAATGTGAAGAGGCATTTTAATGTGGAGGGGTTACCACCACATGAATGGGGGAGGTGAGGGGTCACCCCCCCCATGCGTCGGCCATGGAGAGAGGGGACACCCCCTCCTCCTATAAAAGGCCACCCATTCCCTCCTTCATCCTCACACCTCCTTATGAAGGATCTCTCTCCCCCTCTAGAATTATTCCCCCATGGTCTCGGATTAGCGAGATACATGTTCCCGGTGGCATTTCGTCTGGAAGGAGTTGCTGCTTTGGCTGAATCGCTGGAGCGAGGAGGTAGAGGTTGTCCGGTGGCTTGAACGTGTGTGCGAGTGCGGATGCGCTGCTGAGTTGCGGCGCTCGGACTTCCTCACGATCTTGAGATCAGCAAGTGTACGACTACATCAACCACGAGTTCCTACTCGGTAACAAAGCTCTTTGTCTACGAGGGTAAGTTCTCATTGGATGTATGTCCACCCGTTGCTTTGTACCTAGTAGATAGATCTTGGCGTGTAGTTCACACCGTAGGAAAATTTTTGTTTTCTATGCTGCGGACCCAATAGTGGTATCAGAGCCTGATCTATGCGTAGGTGCTTCGCACGGGTAGTACACATATGTTGATATGTGGGCGATGATGATCATGTTATTGCATCTTCTATGTATTTTGGATATTGGTGGCATAGTGGGATGAAGCGGCCCGGACTAACCTTACATGTCATCATACATGAGACCGGTTCCACGACTGACATGCAACTTGTTGTCACATCCCAAGATTTTCCAAATCTTGTAATGTGAAAAATAAAATAACAAAATAAATTTTTGTTGAAAATCAGGGTGAAAAGAAACTTTTGTTTCTAAAAGGAGACTTGAAATCCCATCTTGAACAAACTTTGGCAGAAGTTTGAATTCAATAAAAATCCAAATCAAGGGAAATGCATTCCTCAATGAATGTATCTGGAAAATAAATCCAAAACCCTAAACCCTAATGGAAGGAAATCATTTTCCAAAGTATCTCCAAATCCATGGATTTGATCCATACCAAAATTGATCAACAAACTTTCTCAAAGGATCAAGTAAGACCTTAGAAATTGGTTTCACTTAGTTTGGAACCATAGACAAAATCTTGTGAACATAATGAGTTAAAGGAAATTGAATTTCCAAAGCTATTAAAGCCTTACCAAAAGCCCCTACCAATTGGTGAACAATTATAATCCTAAAGGGATTTATAAAGATAAAACATTTATCAAAGGAAAATAAATTGTTTTGGAAACACTGTTTTAGATCTTTTAATAAAAGACTTTGGTTTCAAATGAAAAGATAAGCCAAATTAATTTTGGCCAAACTTTTGAAATAAAATATTTTGTTTTGATAAAATGAGTAAAGGTTTATTTAAATAAAATAAAGGATTTAAATATCCAATTTTATTTAAGTAAAAGCTTTTCCCATTTTAAATGAACACCAAGTATTTTATTACTACTTTGAAATCTTTTATTAAAAGGTTTTGCTTTGATTAAAATGAGTAAAGGATTATTTAAATAAAATAATAAGGATTTAAATATCCAATTTTATTTAAGTAAAGGCTTTCCCATTTTAATTAAAACACCAAAACTTATTTATTTATTTAAATAAGTTTCCAAGTATTCTTTTATTTTTCAAATTAAACCTTCTGGTTTGGTTTTGAAAATAATTGGAATTCAAATGGAAATTTTATTTAAATAAATCAAACACTATTAAACAACTAAAGATCCATTTTATTTAATTATTAAATGGATCCTAAATTAAATAAAAATAATATTAAATTTTGAGATTTGGATTATGTTGCCAAACAGAACCAAATTCAAAGTAAAGTTGAGTGATTGTTTGAATTGATTTGAGTGTTGTTTGAAATTGTTTGAATTAATTGTTTGAATTGAAAACAGAAAAAGAATTAGAAAAAGAAAAAGAATTAGACAGAAAAAAAATAGGAAAACAGACCCAGCCCACTAAGGCCCAGTCCAGCCCAGTACTCCCTCCCCGAAGGAAAATGTTTTACACCCAGAAACTGACCCACTCAGTCACAGACAGCGTGGACCCACTTCTCCCTCCCTCACCCCACTGACCAGTAGGCCCGACAAACCCGAGCGAACCGTTTTCTTCACCGCAAAACAAACCCACGCCGAGACTGGCAAGTGGACCCCTCCCTCCTTTCTTTTCCCACTGAACAGAGGACCCCACCGCCATCTCCTTCTTCTTCCCCGCGCGACCCCGTCTTCCCCAGACTTCGCCGGCCGTTTTCTGCTTTGAATGCCACGGCTTGAATTCGTGTTAACGCTGCGTTAAACCTCGCCGTGACAACGCCTATTTAACCACCTGCTCCTCCTCCTCCCTTTCCCCCAGACACCGCCTCCCCTCTGCCCCTAGGCTGCCTCCAATTCTCTCTGTACCGCCGCCGCTCCGACGACTTCCCAAGCCAATTCCGGTGAACCAGCGCCGCCCCTTGCCTCCTCGACCATCCTCTCGTGATCCACACCTCCTGGCGATCATCCTCGTAGCACCAGCTCACCCGCGGGAACCCTAGAGCCTCGACAACGACGGACACAACATCACACCGCCGTCTGCCGTTTCTCCGGCGAGCTTTCCAGGTGAACTCCGTCCGCCCCAGCACCTCTCGATCATGCTCAAATGAACCCCATGGTCGCCGCATCTTACCGTGCCTTTGTTTTGCCTTAGGGCGATCTGTAGCGATGACTCCGACAAGCTCCAAGCGCCGCCGTGTCTGCTTCTTCTCCGGCAACGTGCCCCGGTAAGCCTCGACCGCCCCGAGCCCTCTCGTTCACGCTCACAGCTCCGCCATAACCTCCTGCGTCTAACCCAGACCTCCGTTTGTCTTCTCGTGGTCCACAGCACCGTCTTCGACCGTGGACAGAGCCAACCGCCGCCGTTCCCAACTCCGACGAGGAATTACGCCTGACCCCGTGCGCCCCTCGCCCGACCAACACCTCCCCGAGCATCGCCGTAACCCCCTGAGCCCGGTGAGCATCCCCCCTCTCTCCCTCACCCCCTGTAGCGTCGCCTCCGTCGACGACCGATCGCTCAGCCGCCAACCACCGCCGCCAGCGCCGCCGATTAATAGTCAGAGTAGTTCGGACCGTTAGATCTGGATCGAACGCCTACGATAGATCACTTAAGCCGCGAATGGGTACACGCCCTGTACCGTGCGATCTAACTTAATCCAACGCTCCACAGCCATGGTCCGGCCGAACCGGTACCGTCCAATAGAATACTGCCGCGTGTCCCTATTCTGTTTAAAACAGAATTTGAAAACAGAAACTTTTGCAAACTTCAAACCCTTGTATCTTTGAATCCACACGTCCAAATTTTACAAATTTGATGTCGTTGGAATCAGCAAGACAAGCCCTAGCCAAACCTACCCTTAGTTTAGCAAATAGTATCTGTTAGCTTGTTTGATTTTGCAGATTCTTTTGTGTGCTTGCTAACATTAGAAAAATTGTTTAAAAATGTTTTTAAGGTTAAAACCTTTGCGAATTGGTTTGTTGTGACCTTACCGACCCTAGGAACCAACCCATAGTTTGGAAAATGATTTTGGAAAAAGATAGGATGGATTAATTAGTTTAGTCCATTTCTAGCTAATTAAAAACCATTGTTTTGTTTATGAAAATGCTTTCATAAAGAAAACTTTGAGAAAATGTTTTGGACCAAACCTACTGACCCAAACACCAAGTTTTGCAATAGCAACTCATTGGGTGAACCCTATAGGTTAGTGCCTTAGTAATAATATTTCTACACCACATAGAATGACACTTTGTTTTGCAAATGGTTTTATAGTGAAACCTTTTGCAAATGACTTAGCCACTTCACAAAATGACCAATAGGTGTTCCCAAAAGTCTATGACCCATTAGGAACCCCTTTTTCAAACAAAACAAAGCTTGGCATGCTTGCATGCATTACTTTAACTTTGCCACTTTGGTAAAAGACCATTTTGGATCTTACAAAGTTTAGGAATCTAATAGAGACCCTCTTTGCAAATGACTTTGCCATTTTGGTAAATGACCAATTTGGAACTTACAAAGTTAGAAGCCTAGTGAAGACCATCCTTACAATAGAACCAACCTTTGCATGCTTATGCATGACTTAGATCCCATTACTTTGTGTGTAAAAAAATTGTTTGTTTGACTTTGTTATTTTATGTGTGTAGTTTTGCTTGATTGGTAGATTAAGTTTGTGCCATGCTTTATTGAATTGTAGTGACTTGAAGAGTGTGAGTGTTGCAAGGACAAGGAGTGAACCTATACCCTCTACCAAAAAGGCAAGTGATATCATCATGAATATTCCATTCCTATATTTTATATATGCATTAGTATTATTTTTCTAAGTATAGGACTTGCATGGTTTTTGCTAAGTACAAGCTATTCTTGGGAAAACCTATTAGGTGAAACCTTAGTGAAAATTACCTAAGTCAAGATTCCTATTACTATCATGCTTAGCCTAGCTATTAGAAAACAAGGGTGGTTTATATATTCACACTATGGAAAAATATTCTAAGTCTAAGGACTTGTTTTTATTTAACAAAACAACTAAGTGAATGAATCACCTGGGTGGAATGGAAAGAATGGTATATGTTGAGTGGTTCACAAGGCCATGGACTTGGGTTGTGTATCTCACTTGTGGATGGCCACCCAGGAAACAAAGAGATTTGAGATGTCAAATGTTGAGAAGCTTCAAGTGCAACCACTTGGCAATATGGGCTCTGCCATGATCTTAGGATGCTGGAACTTAGTCTCTTGGACAGTGCGTGGTAGATGGGATGATAGGTTGGAGCGCGTCCATTTGACTAAGGAAAGGCTACTGAAGGATCATGTCTTGGGAAACCAAGGCTTGTGGGGAAAGTGCACAACCTCTGCAGAGTGTAAAACCTAAGTACTTAGCCATGTCCCTGGTAAAGGACAATTTGAGCATCAAGACATGGAAACTTCAAGAATCCCATCACTCCAATTTCAAAATAAAACTTGTGGGTGAACAAGGGTTAAAAGGATCTTCAGTCATTGATTGGTAGATGCCCTGAGTGACTCTGGAGTCTTTGATTGATAGATGCCTTGGGTGTTCTGTGCCAAGCAAAAACTTAGTGTTTTCAAAAGTTAAGGAAAAATCTATTTTGAGCAAAGCAAGCCTAAGCTCCACCAGCCAAATGCATATAGTATTATAGTCCACTTAAAATATACTAAGGTATCACTTGCCAATACAATTCCAATGTATTGACCCTTGTGGCTGTAACTTATGATGTTGCAGGTTTGATTGATTTAGTGAAGATTGATTGATTAGGATTACAAAGTCTACAACCAACATCTGCCTGTGGCACTTTGAAGATGAAGGACCCAATACTTATAGTTATTCCGCTGCAATGTAATGTAAATAGCCAATGAGCTATGTTTGATGTAATAAAACTATTTTATTCCTGGTTATAAAGTTGTATTATGACCTTTGTTTCTTGATATTACATCTAAACTGTGGATGCTAGCTATTGATCCAGGGACTAGCATTGTAAACACAGGGGACTCAATCTTATTAAAGGTTGGGGACGCTACACTTGTTTTGCATAAGTGGCTGGCGGGTATCTGTCTCTCCTACTATAATCAATATCTGATTTACAACGAGTTGCTAATAACTTAGTTATCCTCGTTGTGGTTCATGTTCGTAGGTGAGAACGGTTCTATCTCCGAAAGCCGTAAGCCACGTAAAACTTGCAATTGATAAATTAGAGGCGTCTAGTTTAGATTGTTGCTAGGCTAGTGTATTGATATGGTATTGTTGTAAGTAGATGTATGGTAGATACTCTTACAACACAGTCAACGTGTAAGTTCCATAGACCTTGGCCTTACACATAAAGGAATGATAGAGATCATACCACGATGCAACTGATAGAGATCAAATGCATGGACGATATCATCTCACTTTACACATTAGATGTTAGCATCTTATACTGCTAGTTTGGCGTGTTTGGTAGCATTATAAGATGATCCCTCATTTAGATATCAAGATAAAAATGTGTTCTTCCTTGAGTATGCACCGTTCTATGGATCGTGTTTCGAGACATCACGTGATGATCGGGTGTACTCGAATCTACGCTTTCATAGGAACGGGTGTAAGACAGTTTTACACACGTGAATACTAAGGTTCTTACTTGGCGAGCCTACCATCTACAGACATGGCCTCAGAACACGGACCAAAAGGTTAAGCATGAGTCATATGGTTGATATGATGCCCATATAGATGCTCGCCTTTCAAGCTATATCAACTCACGTGATGATCGGACTTGGTGTAGTGGATTTGGTTCATGTAATCACCAAAAGGACACGAGGGATGTCGTTTTTGAGTGGGAGTTCATTAGTAAATTGGATTATTTGAACTCAATCTATCATAAACTTAGTCTAAATAAACTTTACAACTTCTGTTGTAGATGGCACCACCTGCTTTTAATTTCAATGTGTTCATGGAGAAAGAGAAACTTGCTGCGAATGGTAGCAACTTCACCAACTGGGCTATGAATTTGAGGATTCTCCTCACTGCTGCACAAAAGCAATATGTGCTAGATGCGCCGCTAGGCCGCCCACCAGCTCCTGATGCCCCTAACGAGGAAAAGAATGTCTATGTGACTCGTCAGGAGGACCACAACTTAGTTCATTGCGGCATACTGTTGGGCTAGTGCCAGAACTTTGAAAGCATTCCAAAAATGGCAATGCCTTTGATACCATGGGAGAATTGAAAATGATTTTCGATACCCATGCTGTCGTAGAGAGTTATAATGCTACAGACAAGTTCTTTAGCTGCATGATGGAGGAAAACAACTCCGTTAGTGAGCACGTACTCAAAATGTCTGGGTACGCCGATAAGCTTGTGTCCTTGGGAATAACGATTCCCATTGACTTAGTCATACATCATGTTCTCCAATCTCTGCCACCTAGCTACAAGAGCTTCGTGATGAACTAGAATATGCAGGGCATGAAGAAGTCTCTTCCCGAGCTTCTTTCAATGCTTAAGACTGCAGAAGTGGAGATTAGGAAAGAAAATCAAGTGTTGATGATCAATAGGACCACCGGTTTCAAGAAGGACAATAAAGGCAAGCACAAGGGAAATAAGGGTGGCAAGTCTGTTGCCACGCCTGAAAAGAAACCCCGGGCTGGCCCTAAGTCTGACACCGAGTGCTACTATTGCAAGGGGACTGGCCATTGGAAGCACAACTGCCCCAAGTATTTGGCGGACAAGAAGTCCATCAAGGCAAACAAAGGTATATGTGATATACATGTTATTGATGTGTACTTGACTAGTACTCGCATTAGCACCTGGGTATTTGATACCGGATCGGTTGCTAATATATGTAACTCCGTTCAGGGGCTACGGAACAAGCGACAACTAGCAAGGGATAAGGTCAAGATGCGGGTCGGCAATGGATCAAGAGTTGATGTGATCGCCGTCGGGACGCTACCTCTCCATTTACCATCGGTATTAGTTATAAACCTAAATAATTGTTATTTGGTGCCTGCACTGAGCATGAACATTGTATCTGGATCGTGTTTGATGCAAAGTGGTCATTCCTTTAAATTTGAAAACAATGGTTGTTCGATTTATAAGAATGATATCTTTTATGGTCATGCACCTATGTTGAATGGTTTATTTCTGTTGGATCTCGATAGTAATATTATGCACATTCACAATGTTAATGCTAAAAAGATTAAACTTGATGATGATATGTCTACATATATGTGGCACTGCCGTCTAGGTCATATTGGCGTTAAACGCATGAAGAAACTCCATTCTGATGGACTTTTGGAATCACTTGATTTTGAATCATTTGATACATGTGAGTCATGCCTTATGGGCAAGATGACTAGAACGCCGTTTTTCGGTTCAATGGAACGGGCGACAGATCTATTGGAAATCATACATACTGATGTGTGTGGACCAATGAGTGTGTCGGCGCGAGGTGGATATCGTTATTTTGTTACTTTCACGGATGATTTGAGTAGACATGGTATATCTATTTGATGAAACACAAGTCTGAAACTTTTGAAAAGTTCAAGGAATTTCAGAATGAAGTGGAAAATCATCGTAATAGAAAGATCAAATTTCTACGGTCTGACCGTGGAGGAGAGTATCTAAGTTACGAGTTAAGCACACACATGAAAGAGTGTGGAATAGTTTCAAAACTCACGCCTGCCGGAACACCACAGCGTAATGGTGTGTCGGAACGTCGTAATCGTACCTTATTAGATATGGTTCGATCTATGATGTCTCTGACTGACTTACCTCGGTCATTTTGGGGTTATGCACTGGAAACAGCTGCATTCACTTTAAATCGGGCACCATCTAAATCCGTTGAAACGACACCGTATGAATTATGGTTTGGAAACAAACCTAAGAAACTTCAACCGGATAAACTCGAACCCAAAGAGGAAAAATTCATCTTCATAGGATACCCTAAGGAAACAATTGGGTATACCTTCTATCACAGATCCGAGGGCAAGGTTTTTGTTGCCAAGAATGGATCCTTTCTTGAGAAGGAGTTCCTCGCGAAAGGTGTGAGTAGTCGAAGAGGTTATTGAACCTTCTCTTCATGGAATGGCGAGTGGCGCTGCACTGGAAGTTGTTTCGGAGTTGACTTCACCTGATGAAGAGAGAGCTAATGATAATGATCATGAAACTCCGAAAGAGGACACTACCAAACCTCGCAGGTCAAGCAGGACACGTGCAGCTCCTGAACTACACGGCAATCCTGTTGTGAATTTCATGGATGATGAAATGGATGACCCTACGACGTATGAAGAAGCGATGATGAGACCGGATTCAACCTAATGGCAAGAAGCCATGAAATCCAAGATGGAATCCATGTACGAGAACCAAGTTTGGAACTTGGTGGACTTACCTCACGACCGAAAGGCCGTTGTGAATAAATGGATTTTCAAAAGAAAAACTGATGATGATGGTAATGTGACCATCTATAAGGCTCGACTTGTCGCAAAGGGGTTTCGACAAATTCAAGGAGTTGACTATGATGAGACATTCTCTCCCGTAGCGATGCTTAAGTCGGTTAGGATTATGTTAGCAATTATTGCATATTTCGATTATGAAATATGGCAGATGGATGTCAAAACTGTGTTCCTCAATGGTAAGATTGAAGAAGAGTTGTATATGGTACAACCTAAGGGTTTTGTCGATCCTAAGGATGCTAATAAGGTATGCAAACTTCAGCGATCCATCTATGGACTGAAGCAAGCATCACGGAGTTGGAATCTCCGCTTTGATGAGGTGATCAAAGAGTTTGGATTTGTCCAAACTTACGGAGAGGCTTGTATTTACAAGATAGTGAGTGGGAGCAATGTGGCATTTCTGATATTATATGTGGATGACATATTATTGATTGGAAATGATATAGATCTTTTAAACAGTGTTAAAAGTTATCTAAACAGCAAATTTTCGATGAAAGACCTTGGTGAAGCGTCATATATATTAGGCATTAAAATCTATAGAGATAGATCAAGGCGCCTAATTGGGCTATCGAAGAGTACATACCTTGATAAGATATTGAAGAAGTTTAATATGGACGAAAGTAAGAAGGGGTTCTTACCTATGTTGCAAGGCAAGACATTGAGTAAGACTCAAAGTCTGGCTACGGCGGAAGAAAGAGAGATGATGGATAAGATCCCCTATGCCTTGGCCATAGGCTCTATTATGTATGCCATGCTATGTACAAGACCGGATGTGGCACATGCTATTAGTTTGACTAGTAGGTACCAATCTGATCCAGGTTCGGAACTCTCGATAGCGGTAAAGAAGATCCTCAAGTACTTGAGAAGAACTAAGGATATGTTTCTTATATACGGAGGTGAAGAAGAGCTAGTCGCTAAGTGTTATGTCGATGCTAGCTCTAACACTGATCCGGATGACTCTAAGTCTCAGTCCGGATACGTATTTCTCTTGAACGGAGCAGCAGTTAGTTGGAGGAGTTCCAAACAACCTGTGGTGGCTGGATCAACGACGGAGGCGTAATATGTTGCTGCTTCAGAAGCGGCGCAGGAAGCAGTTTGGATGAAAGAGTTCATTACGGAACTGGGTGTGGTTCCCAGTGCATTGGACCCGATGGTTATCTATTGTGACAACAATGGAGCCATAGCCAACGCAAAGGAACCGAGGTCTCACAAGAATTCCAAACATATTAAGCGCCGGTTTCACTCCTTCCGCGAGCATGTCAAGGATGGAGATATAAAGATTTGTAAAGTACACACGGACCTAAATGTAGCAGATCCGTTGACTAAAGTTCTCCCTAGGGCAAAACATGATCAACACCAGAACTCCATGGGTGTTAGATTTATCACTATGTGAACTAGATTATTGTCTCTAGTGCAAGTGGGAGACTGAAGGAAATATGCCCTGAGAGGCAATAATAAAGTTGTTATTATATATTCCTTGTACATGATAGATGTTTATTTTACATGCTAGAATTGTATTGATTCGAAAACATCAATACATGTGTGTTTAATAAACAAAAAGGGTTCCTAGTCATGCCTCTCTTATAGACTAGCTTGTTGATTAACAAGATGATCAAGGTTTCCTGGTCATGGACATTGGATGTTGTTAATAACGAGGTCACGACATTGGTGGAGTGATGTGATGAACATTCATCTGAAGTATAGCATTACGATCAAGTCATTATGTTTATATTGCTATAAGATCATACGAAGTAAGCTTTATCCTTAGACCATGATAACATCAAACGTCACACCATAACAGGGTGACTATAAAGATAGGTTCAGTACTACGAAGGTGTTATGTGGAGGCTCATGGATCAAGAGTGGAATTTGTCAATCCAGATGATGGATAGATATACTCTGGTCCCTCTCGGTGATATCACATTGGGATAGCTTGCAAGCAAGTGATGTGATCACTAGAATGTTATATCACGGGAACGAGAAAAGAGTGCATGTCGGTAACGAGATCAAACTAGGTATGGAGATACTGATGATCGAATATCGGACATGTAATATATCGAGAGACAAAGGGATTTAGTTACAAGCGTTAAAGGTTCTCACGATCACAGAAGTCATTGTTGAATGTGTAGGAGTCAGTACGGATCTCTAGGTCCCGCTGCTGATTATTGATCGGAGAAGGGTCTTGATCATGTCTGCATTATTCGCGAACCATAGGGTGGCACACTTAAGAGTTACCAGACACCATTTTGGAGCACATATGTTTCAGACGAAAGAATTGCAAAGCGCAGGAATTGTTTCAATAGAAACTGGAAATTGTTTCGGGTGAAATTGCAGAAGGTGGTTCTGCATGTGATATTGAAATATTGCAAGGGGCTATATGTGAATGTTTGTTAATTAAAGTAATTAACAAAATTCTGAATAAATTTAATAAAAAGAGTTTTATTAAATGAGAGAGCATTAAATTTGGAGAAATTTAATGCATTTAAAGTGGAGACTTTAAAAGGGAATGTGAAGAGGCATTTTAATGTGGAGGGGATACCACCACATGAATAGGGGAGGTGAGGGGTCACCCCCCCCATGCGCCGGCCATGGAGAGAGGGGGCACCCCCCCTCCTCCTATAAAAGGCCACCCATTCCCTCCTTCATCCTCACACCTCCTTGTGAAGGATCTCTCTCCCCCTCTAGAATTATTCCCCCATGGTCTCGGATTAGCGAGATACATGTTCCCGGTGGCATTTCGTCTAGAAGGAGTTGTTGCTTCCGCTGGATCGCTGGAGCGAGGAGGTGGAGGTTGTCCGGTGGCTTGAACGTGTGTGCGAGTGCGGATGCGCTGCTGAGTTGCGGCGCTCGGACTTCCTCACAATCGTGAGATCGGCAAGTGTACGACTACATCAACCACGAGTTCCTACTTGTTAACAAAGCTCGTTGTCTACGAGGGTAAGTTCTTGTTGGATGTATGTCCACCCGTTGCTTTGTACCTAGTAGATAGATCTTGGCGTGTAGTTCACACCGTAGGAATTTTTTTGTTTTCTATGCTACAGACCCAACACTCGGAGCCCCCAGTCTTCATAGTGAGAGGGGAGGGGGAGGCGCTTCATGGGCCACCTCACCTACCTGAGCTCCTAACGCCGCAAGGTTTGTCCCAGGTGACATCCATGAGCGCCATGAGGCATGACCGCCATTCCTCCCGTGCAGCCTCGGCGGGCGAGTTGCGGAGGACCTCCTTCACCATGATGCGGGCGGCCTCCGGAGTGAGTGTGGCGCAGCACCCCTGCGGTGATGAAGTACTCGAGGAAGAGTTCTCCTTGCGCGACGCGGGGAGTATCCCCCAATTGCTCCTGAGGGTGCTGAGGTTGGGGAGGCGACGCGATGCGAGCCTTGACCCTCTCTTTCCCTTCCATGACGGGAGCGGCCATCGCGAGCGTCGACGTGCGTGACCATGGTGTTGTTGCCGACTAAAGTTCTCAAAATCGTGCCTCATCCCCTACGTGGCACGCCAAATGTCGGAGAATGAGTCCCGTGAAGGAACAAGGGGTCTAACAAGCCCTGAGTTCGAGAGGGGGATGAACTCGCATTCTAAGCTTCTCTACAACGGTAGTGACGACGGTGTAGCATGGTAAAGCCCCTACTTCTGCTTTGTTGTATTTCTCACGTGCTTCACGAGGATACAATGGTGGATCAATGTCTAGGGTTTTATATCTCTCGGATAGACCCCTTCTGAGGTACGAGAAGAGCTCCTTATATAGAGGCGCCAAGCTTCTTTCCTCCAAATATTGGGCGGGAAGGGTCACCACATTCCTGCCTAAGGAGCTCCCAACTCTCGTTGGCTTCACCTGGTCGCGAGCTGGCTCCACTGGTGGGTTCTGGTCCGCCGATGACGTCCCCTTCCTGCGCTGCCGCGTCACCCCGGGTCTTCTTACACCAAAGTGGAAATGTCGGGTCATGACTACAAGTGCAAAGATTGATTGTAGCTAGTTTTGAAATAAGAGTATCGAACCCACAAAGATCTATTTGGTTAAGGTGTCACTATCTACCAAAGGATACTTGTAAGCTGCCTTTGATTTCAAGTAAACAGTGTTTGAAAGGTTTTTGGTTGAATGCAGAAAATAAATAAAATAAGTAAAAGAAAACAAGTAACAAAAGCGTTCACAATGGTGGTTGAACTCAATAAGGCTAAAGCATTGTCGGTGATGTAGGATACACCACTAGAATGATGTAATTAATCATAATTAGGATAACCCATTTCTTATGTCATAACATGTGTGGAGAGAGATCAATAATCAGATGTTCACTACAAGGCTCGTAGGACTTTGTTGAGCCAAGAATGAGGTCATCTCTAAATAACCACCACGATATCTGAGAGCAGTCACCCATACAAATGGGTCTCCCCGTGGATATCATAATTAGATTAGTGAATCTCTCTTTATTCCTCCTCTGATCGTGCAGGTTGCTAGCCGGCGCTTCTAGTCATAATAGCTATGCGAACACTTACAAACATGTCCAAAGGATTTCACCCTCTTCTTTAGACCTGAAGGCAAATGATATGTGGCCAACTTCACATACATCTAAAGGGAAAGATCAGACACACATCATAGATCAATACATCATGGACACACGTAATAGATCAACTTTATTTCATTTCCTAATATTTCTAGGGTTTATCCATCTCCCCAAGAACGAAGGAAACAACTCACACATGGAAGCAACCAACAACGTCATCATAATCAAATGGATGGATAAAAGTATTGAATTAATCAAGTGCAAACCACAATTGAATCTTGAATTACAACAAGATCTAATGGATGGAAGATGGGGTAGTAATGGTGATGGTGATGCAGCGGTTGATGTTGAAGAGGATGATGCGTTGTCCTCCAATGATCCGTGAAGCAGCAAGGATTTTCCCCTAGAAGTTCCTCCTCCAGATCCCTCTCTTGTGTGGTTTTTCAATGCTGAAAGTTTCTGTGAATGTCGGATCCCAGATCTATCTTTGCAAGGTGAAAGTATTTTACGAGGCATACAAGCTGCCGTATATTATGGGAAGACGGTATGGGAGGGCGCTGCCCGTAACAGTTGTCGTTATGGGCCCTGTGTCCGCCTCTGCATAAGTAATTTCTCTCGGTGCGAAGATAAATATATTAAATGACTTTTATCACTTAAAAATATCATATTACAATATGATAGTCCCAATTGATATGTTCATAAGAGACTTAGTAATTCAGGATCCTGTTGAAACGAGGACAAAAGGTGCACGCAAATGCAGTAAAATACCAAAAAACCTACTCTACTTATGCAAAACAAATAGGTAGATATGCTTCAATTTTGGACTCATCATCGGACTCTCTGGTGTCTTGGCATCCGCATTCTGCCTTTATCACCGAGGCAGGAAGGCAGCATCTTACATTCCCGAGGGAGACTGGTCGCCGCTCGAACTTGCCGATGGATCATCGTCTTGCGCGGTTGTAGCACCTTGTTCCCTCTTGGCCTCGGAGTGTCACTCCTCGCATATTAATAGGATCTCTAGACTGGCCCCATAGACCAACACTAGTCTTTTCTGCGTACTTTGTCTTCACTCATGCACACCGGACGGTACCCACTTCCCGGTTGGTCTCCCATCCTCATATTTCTTCAAGACAAGCACGCTTAACCTCAGAGTTCTTTTTGGATGACCTTCCGGAAAAGAAGTTGCAACTTGTTGATATGAGTATCCTATCAATCCTATTAAGCCATGTGTTTGGATCTCACATACACCCACCCTTTAGAAGATCGATGCCCTCATCGATCAAGCACACCCCAGGAACGTTCCCTCTTCTAAGGGGGTCTATCTGATATCTAGGCACATGGCTTAATAGGATTGATAGGATACTCATACCAACAAGTTGCAACTTCTTTTCTGGAAGCTCATCCAAAAAGAACTTTGATGTTAAGCGTTCTTAGCCCAAAGCAATTTGAGGATGGGTGATCGAGGGGAAGTGGGTACCAGGTGCGCACGAGTGAGGACAAAGTGTGCAAAAAAGACTAGTGTTGGTCTGTGGGGCCAGTCTAGAGATCCTATTAAGCTATCAGGAGTGACACCCCAGGACCAAGAGGGAACGGGGTGCTACAGGGGGCGGTGGAATTATCGTCGTGCCCTTAGGCGGTGCTTTGCTAAGAATCTCCGGCTCTTGGCGAGGCTGGTCTTGTCGTTTGTCCGCATCCTCTATCCTTTCCTCCCTCTGGAGGGTCGGGTGCCTCGCGAGGCTCCAGGACAGTGTAGCATGTGGGGACAGCAACGTGACGGTACGTGGTACCCCTTGGCCAATAGTCCGACATATTACTCTCATGATCTATATGGCAGGTTGACTTAGTCTTAATGTGTTCATATGCTTGTATAAGCCAAGATGCTACCTTACAGAGCAGTCTGGAAAGAACGCACCTATGTGAGCCTGACTTCTGTTCACAGTATATGAGATAGGGTAATCTCTAGAAAGCTCATGAATAGGCCAGGAGTGTGACTTATATTCTACACCCTAGGAGTAGCCTTCAACAACCTAGTATCAGTATGGTATTAAGTGAAACTCATTTACACAAAACTGGCAATTCAAAGCTTAGTCCATTGTTAGTTGTTGATGAGTGTAGTCTAGTACTCTAGGTGGAAGTTCAATTTAACAGTCTCCACAGAAAAACGCTGGTATATCAAAACAGTGATTTGGAACATAGTGATGTGATGTGCCTATGAGACTTTGTGTGGGGATTGTTAGAATTTACTAGGGGGCCTTAGCTCTTAGCCGAACTAAAATTCTGAAATTCCCAATGCCTAAATACATGTATGCATGGTAAGAGGTGACTTTAGTCCCCCATTGCTATTTGAAGGGGAGTTGCACCACCTTATATAGGAGGGTGTTGTACCACTCACTAAGGTATGAGAGCAAGAGAAGCTCTCGTGTAATCCTCCTCCAACGCCGCCCGCCTACCCTCGCCATGCCTCGACACGACACGTGCGCATGCCTCGTGTTGCGGAAATCTCGTCGAGTCGAGCTCATGTTTTGCATGGCATTTATATTTTGCTATTCGAGAAATTAATTGTGTATTAATTACGAATCATTAACGGGCGCGCTAATCAATCAGCCGTTTCCAGATTTTTGGATAGTGGGCTATTGCCGACTAGGTCGTGGCATGCTGCCAAAGTTCTACTTGACCCATAGTATATAAACATGCAGACACAAACCCAAGCCATCACATGAAATTAGATTGCATCCGCCTACCTGCGCATCGCTGTTACACCTCTATGTGCTGACCTCTGCTACTCCATCCCGCCGGCTGCGTGCACGGCCGTCTGGCGGAGCAGGCCTCCGGAACCCCGTCTCTCTAATCCTACACCGGGAGAGAGGCGATAAGTTTTTTAGGGAGTGTCTCAGCGCGATTGGTTAAGTCCATTCTCGTCCTCTACATCCAGCTTCCTCGATTCCATTGCCATGTTGGATGACCCTACCAAGAAGCCTGCTGATGCCAATTCAGCTACTGCCGTCGGTGGCGGAGCTCCTCCTATTCCGCCCTTGGTTATATCATCGACGAACTCGTACGTGTTTTTTGCTCTCCTGATATATTTTATGTTGATTGCTAATAATAAATTGTGTGTAGATGTGTTAGATTTTCACTTGCCTGTATGTTGCATGTCTACTATTAGTATGCTACTTAATTTTAAAAATTGTATTTTCGTATTTTATATTAGGATTAAATTAATGCGAAAACTGCTAATTAATTCAACGGAAACTCGATCACGGATACAGAGGACTTCGCGTGGCTGTGGTCACAGTCGTCCATGCCATCGCCCTTGCCTAATGCCGACAGAGCTACAGTAGGACGCTCCACTGGCGGTGCTCAAGGGACGGCCTCCGATTCAGCAGCAGCAGGAGGAATATTCAGCAGCAGGCCTCCAATTCCATGCTTGTCTCTTCAATCTGCCGTTATGCTGCTCTTTTGGCTGATTACTTCTGATTGGTTATTAACTAAAGTAGCGCTCTGATTACTTAGGTTGATGGACGGATGGGAATTCCATGCTCTTTCTTAAGTTCAAGCTACGGGAGCTTTTATGCATTTTCTTCAGAATTCAGGTTTCACATGAACTACTAGACAATTGATTCAGAAAAGTTGGTTCAGTTCGATACCATATGCTAGGCTTCTTCACAAGTTCCAGGAGTCCACCACTCCTAGCTTTTCTTGTGCCGGAGCTTGACGATATAGGTGGGATGGCTGATGATCATATCTTCTCCCCGGGAGCAACGCGAACTGCCTGTGGACGGGGTGCGAAACGGGTTGCTGCCGTGCTAATAGCACTGATGAAGGATGCGCCGAACAATGCGACCAAACGAGGCGCAACCGTGTGAGGTTCCTATAACACCCCCGGGATCAGGGTTAAACAAATCTCAGATCTTAGTCTGACATAATCTTAACCTAGAGCTCGAGGATATTCAGTCAGAAATCGGTAACACAACAGTAACCCTGCTACACAAAAATTATTACAGCAAGCTCACAACTGGGCGAAGAAGCAAAATATTACAAGCAGACGTCACTGACCACAAACATCAAACAACGGAAGGAAAATTATGCTATTAAGTATAGCATACTTAACAAATGGCCTAAAAGGCCTAAAGCATAACGATTACGTCCCAGCGCATAGATTCTAGGCTGCCGGCCAGGAACCCCAAGATACTTGTTTGTGTCGATGTCATACGGAACTCATCTTCAGGGAACACTTATTCTGCTACAAAAATATCAACAAAGCAAGGGTGAGTACAGGGTGTACTCCGCAAGACTTATGGCTGCTGAGGTTATTTTGCATAAAGCCATCTTTATTTATAAAACAAGAGGGAGAAGAACCTCGTCTACTCAAAATATTTTAAAAGGAGATAAGACAGCGACATCCCTGAAGAATTGATCATCATCTTGATATCCACCAAAGTAATCGTTATCTCACAACTAGGATCACCCCCTCATACCCATGAGGAGTCATCCTTAAGCACACGTTGAACTGCCAAGTTTTACGATTGGTTATAGTTCTCTATGATCTTAAAATTCGGTCACCAAACGTTTATAACCGTGAACATGGTTTTTCGAAAAGATTTAACCCTACAGGGGTGTACAAGTTTACCCACACGTACCAACCGACTCTTAAAGCCAAGCTATTAGCCCTCTTCCATGGAAGGCTGGCACAGGGTGGTCGAACACGACCTTTACCTTCCTTTCATCGAGACTATGAGTCACGTCCTAAGGATGGTTCCGTTGTAACGTGTTAAATCCCGAAGCCGGTCCCTAGAGATGTGTGTCGAGGTTGGTTTACCAGGGGCACCATCTACCCCAAGCAACCCCGACCATGCTTACCTATCTGTTATGATGCACCTTCACCCGTCAAATCTTTCAAAACATTTTCTGTGCATATGTCGAATGGAACGCCGAACTATGTGACTGATGGAATCTACTAGGTAAGTTAGTCAGCGGAGGGGTCCCCATAAACCCCGTGTGGTTGTACGCTCGTCTTGGTCCAAAGGCAAGAACTCGGTTCCTAGTGGTGGCGAGCATGGGACTACAAAAACCACATCCCACCATGGCCTCCCATACAAGCCTTAGCATGTTTAACCTTTACCACTTATCTTACCTCATCAGTATACCTCGTTCTCCTATCATACTAGATTCTCTGCATCTGATACATCATTTGGATGAACCGGAACTGACAGCTATGCATGGCTAAGCAACACTCAGTTTAGCTCTAGCAGTGCACACAAGCCAAACCTAGTTATGCTAGGAGCAGTGGATCAGGTAATATAAGCTCAAAGGGAGTAATGCAACATATAGGATACTCTATCTATCAATAAAATACCATAGTATAATTGTATGCATCATAGCAAGATCTGAAATACTTTGAAAGCATAGGATAGTATCATGGTGGGGCTATGCTTGCCTTGTTTGTTGATACCCAGAAAGCAGATCTTCGGATATCTTGTACTTGACTTGATTATAGTTGGTCAAGTATTGTTCATCGATCTTCAAGCTTCGATGGTGTTGATCGCGGTCTTCGATCTCGATCTCGATATCGTATTCTACCAGGAAGAAGCAAACACTGGAAAGAAAGGGGAAACAGCAATCAACACATGGCATCGATGCAATTCTCAAGCAAGGATGATGATATGACAAGTTCAATAGATCTTAAATGAAACCCTAGCGCATGCTTGATCATTTTAAATAGGGTCCGAAGGGTACAAACCCTAGGACAGGGGAACTCCGGAACACCTATGAGGGGTTGATTTAGTTCTCTAATTAAACTTGTCATTTAAGTTGCTTAACAATGCATGATTATGAGTCTATTGTAAAGATCCCATTTTTCTGAACATTTTTAAATATTATACATATTTTTGTGACTTATAAATAATTAATTATTAAATTTATAAGATTTATTCAATTTTTGCAATAATTAAACCATTTATTAAATTATCAAAACTAGGAATTACTTTTTACACCGGGGAAAAAGTTACCCACAACAACTAACAAAGGGGCCCTAGGCCACCTCAGCTGCCATGCGGGCAGGTGGAACCAAGCCCGGTTTGACCTGGCGCTGACCCGCGCCTATTGACGTCACGATGACGTCGGCATGACGTCACCAATGGGATTTCTCCTAGGTCGAGCATGGATCGATCGCGGGAGAGCGTATAGGGCTCGGTGGCCGGTTGCGTTTGACACAGGGAGAACGGCGAGTCAAATCGTGGTTGCGCCACTACTTTTAGGTCGCCGGAGTAGCCAGTACAACGGCGACCGACGGCGGTTACTGCAGTCAAACGACGAGGAGCGACTACAGCGAGCAGCAGAGCAAACAGGAAGCAATGCGAGCATCAACAACTCACCAGAAATGCGACGAGGTCAAGGGAGAGGCGTGGGGATGCCAGAATCGATAGGGATGGTGGTGGAGGTCGTTGGAGTCTGACGGGTCAATTGGGTTGTCTAGGGCCACTCCGGCTAGGGATAGGTGGGGCAAAAGAGCAAGGCGACCTTGAAGATCAGCATGGTGGTCTCAGAAAGGTGAGGGGTGGACGGGAACGAAGGGGCACTGGAGTTCCTGTGAGCTAGGGTTCCTACCAGAGAGAAGATGTGCATAGGAAGGGGAGAGAATGAGCAAGAGGGACTAAGGAGGATGGACATGACACTGGGGTCTTATCCCTTTCTCCAGGGCAGTGGCAGGGCGTGAATTGCAGCGCAGTGGGCGACGGCGGTGCCGGTGACACGAAGCATCTTCGCTTCGTCGTCGGGAGGAAGAAGAAAAGAGACAGGCGATGAAGAGGTACCGGGCCGGTGGGCTGAAGTGGGCTGCTAACGGGCCACGTCAAAGCTTGCTGGCTGCACGGGTGGGTGGCAGAGAGAGGAAAGAGGAGATGGGCTGGGGCCTGGCTGCTCTCTGCCTCATTTTTTTAGAAAACCCTTTTCGATTTCCTGTTTTCTTTTTGTACTTTCAAATAAAAGGTTGTTTTAGGTATTTCAAAAATATCACCAGACTTTATAAAACACTTAAGACCATGTGAGGCCCTTGTAACTATTTGGGCTTCGCAAACTTTGGTTATTTTCAAAATTCAAAACTATTTTTAATTAGTTTGAGTGAGAGGGAAAATATGGTTTAGGGTTTTTCTTCAATTTTTCTTTGCATGCATTTTAAAAGATAATGCTCATGATGCACAAATCAAACCCTAATTAGGATTAGCTAAAACTGGGGTGTTACAGAGCTATCCCCCTTATGAGAATCTCGACCCGAGATTCGAAAGGTGGATAGAAGGAAGGAACATGGTCACTCTAAGGATAAGAGGGAAACACACTAAACAACACACAGAGTACCTCATGGTCAACTCATGAAGGAGTGTTCAGAAACAACTTTGAGATGACAAACATGAAACACGTCAAGGTAACAGAGGAAACAAAAGGATATGGTGTCAAGTTATTAGATAACTGGTCTTCATAAGGATTGAGACCATGGAGTTTCAGAAGAGTATAAACTTGTGAAAAGGAAAGCTTCCAACAGAAAGAACATGACCACAGACTTCGAGAAATGAACCTCTACTAAATGGCTTAAGTAGAGCTTTCAGGGATACAAAGATACAGATGACCAAGCTGTTGAACTACTTTTGATACAGAAGGGTCACTCTTTCGTTCAACAGAAGGCTCAGACGGAAAGGTGTTTTGTGGCGAGGACTCGTAAGAGTCACAAGGAGCTGGTGATTACCAAAATCATCATTGCTCTTGAACATGTTAGAGGAATGAAGGAAACTCTTTATTCATCCAGGGTTATCAAAATCTTTTCCAAAGATCGTGATATCACTTTACACCACCAAGATGAATATATCAGAAGATTCCTAATGACACGAGGAAAAAGAAACTTCATTCTTAGACTTTAATTACTTGGCACAACAAGACACTTGCCAACGTAAAAGGGGCTGGAGGATCGACCGAGAGACATTTAGCAACACTACTTTAAATGTTCTCCTTGATGTTGAATAAAGCAACCATCAAGTAAAGGTCGGACTTCGGATACAAAGTAAACCATAAGAACAACTCCTATAATTAACTCATAGAAGAAGCCTCATGAAGAGTGGTTGTTATTGCTGATTCAAAAGAATATGACAATAGGTCTTCTGACTAATTGTGTCAACCACTACATCAATCTTGTCGGGTTTACAAAGAGACCTATGTCAAAACCTTGAAGAACACCAACCATCATATCTTCTTGAGATTCAGATTTGGTTAGGTGAGATGATACTACAGACTCAACATGTCTGAATAGAAAGGGTGCAACATTTACCACAAAGGTAAAGTCACTGGATTCTCAAGACATGGACTACAGTGTCAAGCTCCAATAGACTGAGCTAGATTGCTAGACCCATGTATTAGCAACTTCTCGTAGGACAGCCGCTCATACATCGAGTACTTGCAACGAAATACACATGTGTCCTTAAAGGGAACATAGATAACTCTGCTGGAATCCACGGCGACATCTTTCAACAATTGCACGTGAATCAGAGAACATTACTTCTAACATCTAGAACACATCCTTCGAGGTGACATGAAGAAGGTTCTCAAAATGTTTCCAACATTAATGCCAAAGGTTCCATATGGATCTAGTCTAGTTTGGAGAAGATAAGGATGTTGTCGATGGGCTCAACAAAAAACTTATCAAGATACTCCAGAAAGATGGACTCATATGTTGTATGAACGTGGCAGAGTATTGGTCAACCAACTAGTTTAGGGGTATCTAGTACGGATCCTTGGACAAAGGAGTAGTTCAGAGAACTTTCTTGCTCAAGAACTTGACAACATGGTCATGAGGCAACATGTTAATACTTCTAGTAGACATCTAGAATACCATGGACCACCGTTATGTCACTTAGTTCGAGAGGAAACTTGCTTGGTAAGGCAAGAAGACATAGTCTTGGAGTTTCTATACAAGCCTAACTCTTTGACCAAAGAGAGTGTACTTCAATAGTGGACTTGGTAACACAATCATCCTTTGCTTAGTGACAGGGTTAACCAATCATGCTAAGAATGACTAAAATGTCCTTGTAGTTTGAAGCAATAATGATTGCTAAGAATCTGAGATGGCCACATTATTACTCACATGCATCATTCACAGGCCAGAAATCTCGGGGAATGGGTGGGTAAATATGTGTAAAAGCATCACTTCATTACAAGGGTCATGAAACTCAGCACAACCTCTTAGTATAAAAGAGTGTGATACTTTAAGGTAGAATAGACAGAAACTAATCATGCCTCTAGATCTACGGTAACAATACTTTGACCTAGTGCTAGAAATGACAAGGTACTAGAGTTTGTTTCTCCTAACACCCCAAAATGGTTTGTCATGACGGACCACAAGAGTATATTGCATCAGAATACACCAATGCATTGTTACTACTTGGCTACCAACTAGTAAACAATGGTCGGAAAACAACAAGGGAGAAGGGACATGCTCAGGATGGAAACCCGAGATGTGGATGCACAGATTATCAATCTTCCGAAAACCAATGAATAGAAGGGAGGGTGTGGCAGAGTCACAAGTATAGATGCGAGACTCACGAGAAGTACTCTTGTCTTGATCTATTTGGTTCCATTAAAGCACATCTTCCATAGCTAGTGGTAGCGGAAGTCCATAATTGTAACAACTCAATCACAACAATAACCACAAGCTTGAAGGCCGGAATTGTAGTACCAGCCATCCTGAGGTAATGTGTGAACATCTACGATAGGGGTCAATGGAATGGATCTTGGGTTAAAGATCAACTTCATGTACAAGATTCTCAACACCAGAATCCAGCATAATTCGGGATCTTCGGTTCAAGTCCAAGGGATGAAACCCGAGAAAGAAGTAACTACTAATTGAGTGACATAGCGTGCACCGCAAGATAGTAATCGCGAGGTAGCTTACAAGAGAAGAAAGAACTTCTGAAGTACCCAATCAAATAAAAAGGAGGCACACGAGGCGAAAGGAAACCTCGAAGCCTAGAACAGAACACTGTGGATCGTACAATATAATATTGTTGGCCCAAAAGATAGAGAGATCATGATGGAAAGGAATCTCTCAGACGAAGCAGAGCAAAGGAAACACAAGGAATTCACAACGCACACAACTCTAGAGAACTCTACACTAGGTCAACTGGCTGAGAAACGATATGCCAAGAAGGCACCTAAACTTTGAAAGACTAGAATAGATATCAAAACTTTCCAAAACCAACACAAGATAAGATGACCCGAAGTTAGAGCGATACCAGATAAGGAGAAAAGAAGCATACTAGAGTTTTCACGAATACTTTTCATCTTTAAAATAGTTTTCACAAGCACTCGACTCAACATCAACCAATAGCAAGGTTTTCCGACGGTCGGTACTGCTCTGATACTAAGAACTGTAACACCCCCAGGATTAGGGTTAAATAAATCCCATACCTTAGCCTGACATAAGCTTAACCTAGAGCTCGAGGATATTCAGTAAGAAATCGGTAACACAACAGTAACCCTACTACACAAAAATTATTACAGCAAGCTCATAACTGAGCGAAGAACCAAAATATTACAAGCAGAGGTCACTGACCACAAACATCAAACAACGGAAGGCAAATTATGCTATTAAGTATAACAAACTTAACAAATGGCCTACGAGGCCTAAAGCATAATGATGACGTTCCAGCCCATAGATTCCAGGCTACCGGCCGGGAACCCCAAGCTACTCGTCGGTGTCGATATCGTACGAAAATCGCCTTCAGGGAACACTTATTCTGCTACAAAAATATCAACAAAGCAAGGGTGAGTACATGGTGAACTCCGAAAGACTTATGGCTGGTGGGGTTATTTTGCATAAAGCCATCTTTGTTTATAAAACAAGAGGGAGAAGAAGCTCGTCTACTCAAAATATTTTAAAGGGGATAAGATAGCGACATCTCCGAAGAATTGATCATCATCTTGATATCCACCAAAGTAATCCTCATCTCACAACTAGGATCACCCCCTGGTACCCATGAGGAAGCATCCTTAAGCACACATTGAACCGCCAAGTTTTACGATTGGTTATAGTTCTCTATGATCTTAAAATTCGGTCACCAAGAGTTCATAACCGTGAACATGGCTTTTCGAAAAGGTTTAACCCTGCAGGGGTGTACAACTTTACCCACACGTACCAACCGACTCTTAATGCCAAGCTATTAGCCCTCTTCCTTAGAAGGCTGGTAGAGGGTGGTTGGACACGACCTTTACCTTGCTTTTGTCGAGACCATGAGTCACGCCCAAAGGATTGTTCCGCCGTAACGGGTCAAATCCCGAAGCCAGTCCCTAGAGATGTGTGTCGAGGTTGGTTTACCAGGGGCACCATCTACCCCAAGCAACCTCGGCCATGCTTACCTACCTGTTATGATGCACCTTCACCCGCCAAATCTTTCAAAACATGTTCTATGCATATGTCAAATGGAACACCGAACTATGTGACTCATGGAATCTACTAGGCAAGTTAGTCATTGGAGGGGTCCCCATAAACCCCGTGTGGTTGTACGCTCGTCTTGGTCCAAAGGCAAGAACTCGGTTCCTAGTGGTGGCGAGCATGGGACTAGAAAAACCACATCTCACCATGGTCTCCCATACAAGCCTTAGCATGTTTAACCTTTACCATTGATCTTACCCCATCAGTATACATCGTTCTCCTATCATACTAGATTCTCTCCATCTAATACATCATCTGGATGAACCAGAACTGACAGCTATGCATGGCTAAGCAAGACATAGATAAGCTCTAGAAGTGCACACAAGCCAAACCTAGTTATGCTAGGAGCAGTGTATCAGGTAATATAAGCTCAAAGGGAGTAATGCAACAAATAGGATACTCTATCTATCGAGAAAAGACCATAGTAGAATCGTATGCATCATGGCAAGATCTAAACTACTTTGAAAGCATAGGATTGAATCCTGGTGGGGCTATGCTTGCCTTGTTTGTTGATACCCAGAAAGCAGATCTTCGGATATCTTGTACTTGACTTGATTACAGTTGGTCAAGTATTGTTCATCGATCTTCAAGCTTCGATGATGTTGATCTCGGTCTTCGATCTCGATCTCGATATCGTATTCTACCGGGAAGAAGCAAACACTAGAAAGAAAGGGGAAACAGCAATCAACACATGGAATCGATGCAATGCTCAAGCAAGGATGATAATATGACAAGTTAAATAGAGCTTAAATGAAACCCTAGGGCATGCTTGATCATTCTAAATAGGGTCCGAAGGGTACAAACCCTAGGACAGGGGAACCCAAGAACACCTATGAGGGGTTGATTTAGTTCTCTAATTAAACTTGTCATTTAAGTTGCTTAACAATTCATGATTATGAGTCTATTGTAAAGATCCCATTTTTCTAAACATTTTGATATATTATACATATTTTTCTGACTTATAAATAATTAGTTATTGAATTTATAAGATTTATTCAATTTCTAAAATAATTAAACCATTTATTAAATTATCAAAACTAGGAATTACTTTTTACCCCGGGGAAAAAAGTTACCCACAACAGCTGATAGAGGGGCCCTAGGCCACCTCAGCTGCCACGCGGGCAGGTGGAACCTAGCCTGATTTGACCAGGTGCTGACCCGTGCCTACTGACGTCACGATGACGTCGGCATGACAACATCAACGGGATTTCTCCGAGGTCGAGCACGGATCGATCGCGGGAGAGTGTGTGGGGCTCGGTGGTCGGTTGTGTTCGACGCAGGGGAGAACGGCGAGTCAAATCGTGGTTGCGCTGCTATTTTTAGGTCGCCGGAGCAGCCAGTACAGCGGCGGCCGGCAGCGTTGATTGCAGTCAAACAACGAGCAGCGACTATAGCGAGCAGCAGAGCAAACAGGAAGCACTGCAAGCATCAGCAACTCAGCAAGCATCAGCAACTCACCAGAAATGCGACGGGGTCAAGGGAGAGGCGAGGGGATGCCGAAATCGATAGGGATGGCGGCGGAGGTCGTCGGAGTCTGAGGGGTCAATTGGGTCGTCTATGGACATTCCGGCTAGGGATAGGTGGGGCAAAAGAGCAAGGCGAGCTCGCAGATCACCATGGTGGTCTCAGAAAGGTGAGGGGTGGACAAGAACGACGGGGCACTGGAGCTCCTATGAGCTAGCGTTCCGCCAGAGAGATGATGTGCATAGGAAGGGGGAGAGAACGAGCGAGAGGGACTGGGGAGGATGGACACGACACTGGGGTCTTATCCCTTTCTCCAGGGCGGCGGCAGGGCACGAATCACAGCGCAGTGGGCGATGGCGGTGCCGGCGACACGGAGCAGCTTCGATTCATCGTCGGGAGGAAGAAGAAAAGAGAAAGGCGGTGAAGGGGTACCGGGCCGGTGGGCCGAAGTGGGATGCTAACGGGCCACGTCAAAGCTTGCTGGCTGCACGGGTGGTCGGCGGAGAGAGGAAAGAGGAGATGGGCTGCGGCCTGGCTGCTCTCTGCCTCATTTTTTTAGAAAACCCTTTTCTATTTCCTCTTTTCTTTTTGTACTTTCAAATACAAGGTTGTTTTTGGTATTTCAAAAATATCACCAGACTTTATAAAACACTTAAAACCATGTCAGGCCCTTGTAACTGTTTGGGCTTCACAAACTTTGGTTATTTTCAAAATTCAAAACTATTTTGAATTGATTTGAATGAGAGGGAAATTAGGTTTTAGGGTTTTTCTTCAAATTTTTTTACATGCATTTTAAAAGATGATGCACAAATCAAATCCTAATTAGGATTAGCTAAAACTGGAGTGTTACAGTTCCTTCCCTCCGTTTCCTCACCAAGCGGGCGCTCAAGGCTGCCATGTCGGCCTGGAGCGCGGCCCTCCAGCTCACCCGCGCTTGCCACTCTGGGCTCTGGCAAGCCACCGTTGGATGGAGTCTGCGCCGACCTCCTCACGGACGATGCTCGCTGCTCCACCTGCATGTTCCTCCCGTGGCAGAGAGCAATGGCACAGAGGAAAATTCCGGCAAGCGAAGGCGTACACCGTAGATAATCTTAGTTTAGCAGGTAGATTAGAGGTGAGAAACAACACAACCAAACACAGCGTTCTGTTTCTCGAAAGCCTAATGCAGCCCACCAAACGACTAGCATTAGTTTTCGTCGGACTCTCTAACAATGTCAATGCAGAGAACCAAATAACGAAAAGATTTTGATCCAGAGTCTAATTTACGGCGTGCAGTCCCTGCGCAATTAACTTACACTATTGGTGAAAATTGAGGCCAAGCAAGCAAACATGACCTTGAGGACAAACGTCCGAAAGACTCGGAAGTAACTTGGACTCTAATTCTTGTTTGTGTGCAACACAAACTGCAATGTGGTATTGTCTGCCCCACTAAGCATCGCGTGCCCAGGTTTATTTGTTGTTAATTGTGCGGAATGTTAACTTGCAGATCAGGAGTAGCATGCAGCGCTAATGGTAAATAAATCTCGCTCCGTCATGGACTATATTTAGAGATGTAAGTTTGCAACCTTTAAGTATCATGTATTTTAGTCTAGTACAAACAAATAAAATAATTTTCTCAAAAAATGATAATTCATGAAAATATAGTTAATTTTTTTGTACTAAAAAGGGTATAGGTGATAGAATACGTGTTATACACGTGTGTTTATGTACGTGTTAGAATCCTACTTATATAACGCAGGCATTGTAAGCCCCGTGACCTACCATATTCGCTTCTCGTTATGGTATCAGAGCCTCACGAGCTCCTGACCTAAAACTATCGCCGCCGCTGTGATTGCTATCGCTGCTGCCGCCGTCTCCCTCGTGCCACACTCTTCTGGTGGCCACAGACTCCTCCGTGACCTCCGCGATGCTGCCAGCCATGTCACCATGGCGTCGTCGCCGTCACTCGCGATCTCCACCACTCCGGCTTCAACGCCATTGTCGATGCCGACTCTTCATCCTGCGCATCTCTTCTCATTATCTAGTCAGATCAATGTTATAAATACATGTGTTAGGTAAATACAAGTAGGACTCTAACACGTACATAAACACACGTGTACGGCACGTATTCTATCAATAGGGTACCCTAAATATTACCCATTTGCATCCTTAACTATATTGGGTCCAAACGAGCCCAATCACTGTTGAAAAATAGGGATACAAAGAAAATACATAGCTCAGTACCCTGACAAATGTTGTAAGGGGTGAAATGTAAATGGGTCATAGATCAGGAGCATTTTAACCCGAGAGCTGAAAGGAATAACCTATATATATATGTATGTATATATAATCCTTTTTACTCCTGGGTGTAGTTATATCCACGACTCATATACTTTATACGAAAGTATATATGATACTTTTTGAGTTAAAGTATGTTCATATACTATATCTAAGATACTTTCAATCAAGTTACGCCAAAAAATTACATGTTGACTCATAGTTTGCACTATATACTCAGAATACCTTTATATTTGTACGTAAAAAAAGTATATGGAAAAATTATACATATTACTAAAAAAGTAGTACGTATACTATCTAATTAGAATTATATAGTGCATATTACACGTACATATCCTCTGGTATGATAGATACTGTCTAGATAGTGTGAAACACATTAGGGTGTAACTACACCCAGGAGTAGTATAGAAAAAATCCTTCTTACTCCTGGGTGTAGTTACATCCACGCCTCATATATACTTTATACGAAAGTATATATGGTATTTTATGAGTTGGAGTATGTTCATATACTATATCTAAGATACTTCCAATCAAGTTATGTCAAAAAATTACAGTTAACCCATAGTTTGCACTATATACTCAGAATACCTTCATATTTGTACGTAAAAAGAAGTATGTGGAAAAAATCATACATACTACTAAAAAAGTAGTACGTATAATATCTAATTAGTATTATATAGTACATATACTATTTAATTAGTATTATATACTGCATACAATGCGTATGTACCCTCTGGTATGATAGATACTGTGAAGATAGTGTGAAACACATGTGGGTGTAACTACACCCAGCAGTAGTATGAATATGTCACCCCACATATATTTATGTTCTCATGTTCAGAAATTTATGTTTTGTATATTAATAATTATGTTCATATTTATTACAAATGCAAAAAAAATCGATATAAAAATACAATTTTTTAGTCATATAGTGTAAAATACATAAAAAATATGCATTTTACGTCGCATATTTTATGGCATGTATATTTTTTTACGACATGTCTAAATTTTCTTATATCCTTCTTGACTTTCTAGGTAAGAGAAAATTTAGTTGACGTAAAAATCATTTATGATTTGAAAGATAGAGGGTGGGTAAAGATAACTATTCTACACCCTGTATATCAAATGGCGCCACTCTCTATATATATATGGGACACCATGGTGCCCGGCATCATACCTGTATTTTATACATACCGAGGATATACGTACCTAAATTTTACATATCTAAGTTTTACATACCTAAGATATACCTATCCAATTTATATATAACTAAGGTATCGCATACGTAATGTGTACATACCTAAGTTACATATATATACATATATGCTGCGTACGTACACCTTAGGTATATAATATGTTAGGTATATGTAACTTAGGTATGTTTATCTTAGATATGTGATACCTACGTATGTATAACTTAGGTATGTATACCCTGAGGTATGTGTGGTTCATAGCGTAAATACGCATATCACGTATGGTGTCTGGGCACCAAGGTGTATATATATATGTGCTTGCGTGCATGTGTTAGTAGCGAGCTATCTAGCTAACACCATAGCATCGCAAAGGCGATGTGGATGCGGAGGCACACGTAAACATTGCTGCCGCCGCCGGTGGTGGCTACAGCGGCGACGGCCTCGTCAGCTGGCGGGGGCTTAATGTCCTCGGGCTTGACGCCTATGCTCGTGAGGTAGGCAATTGGGTAGACGTAGATGCATGCGGTCAGGCATTGCATCGCGTTTAGCTTCTTGCTCTCCTTCGCCTTCTCGGACACCCTGGCGCACTTCGGGAGGCACATCTCGATGCATGATGTGCCCCAGTCCCAGTCCCAGCCATGCGTGCCCGGAGAAGCAAGGAGGAGGAGGAGGACGACGACGACTACGGTGCTTGCGATCGTTGATCCGCTTGCAGTTGCCATGCATCAATCTCGAGCTGGCTGGTGCTCATGGGCCGACTCGGATTCTATAGTATTATTATATATATATATATATATATATATATATATATATATATACACTAGCAGAGTGCCCGTGCGATTGCCACGGGTTAATAAACAAGAGATACAATAATATAAGGGTTCTACCGTTCTATTTGCTACGTCTTATATTGTGGCACGTAGGGAGTATTTACTATGGTCTTCTCTTTTTCTACATCCCTCCTTCAATCCTTCTGCACGAGAAAAGAAAGCTTGTCTTACCTACTCCTCATCCCTATTTGGAACAAAGCCGTCTGGCCTCCTTCTTCGCAGTCGACTTGTAAATCTTTCTCCATTCTCGTATCACCAACACTCACCTCTCCTGGTGCTAGTAGATGCGGATGGAGCCTGGTGCCCACTCTATGCCGACACCGCCACTAGTAAACGTGAATGGAGTTGGACACTGACCATATGCCAACAACAACTAGGGTAGTCGCGGTAGAGAAGGCATAGACTATACCTTGGTCAATGAGTTACAAGCCTACAAGCAGTGATTAAGAAGATTTTCAACTTCAAGGATTCTAGTCCTGCAGGTAACTCTAATAATAATATGGTATCAAGTAATCGTAGTCTCCAAGAAACTCTTAAGGCCTTTATAGACTCACAAAATGAGCAAAACGATATCCTAGTTAAGATAACGGAGAACAATGATAATATGCTTGGTAAATTGTCTAACCAAGCTGTGAGTTGGAGGAATGATTTGTAGGCCCTCCAAGAAAGAACAAGGATTGTTGAGACACAGCTAGGTAAGATAACCGAGAGTGAAACTCTCATTTTAGCTAAATTTGCAGGTAAAGATGGGCCCAATCCAGTTAAAGACCTCAAGATGATAATAATTCAAAGGGAGGAGCCCGAAGAACTTAACTATAGCAATGCCCCTTCACCAAATTACATAGTTAAGATCTTGTGAAAATGATCAATATCAAGATTCCCGTAAGTGAAGGAAATGAGGAAGCTATGTATCAACACTTCGTTAATCAGGTAGCAATAAAGGTATGTGAGCTTGAGATAGAATATACGAAAATTGCTAAAAAAACTACCTGTGAAGCTTGATGATATATTTGAGCCTACTATTAAAATTAAAATTGGGACTAATGAGATAGCTGCACTTTGTGATTTAGGTGCAAGTGTTTCAACAATTCCAAAGAGTCTTTTTAATAAGTTAAATCTTGGCTCATTTTAAATCACTGAGTTAAAATTACATCTAGCAGATTCTACCTATAAACAAGCTGTAGGAATTAAGGAGAATACTTTAGTATACATTAAAGGTTGTCCTGCTCTTATTGATTTTGTTATTGCTGACATGCCTGAAGATTCTACTGCTCCTATCATATTAGGCCGTCCATTCTTAAGAACTATTAAGGCTTTGATTAATGTACATGAAGGAATGTGAATCTTCAATTGCCTTCGCATGATCCTTTTGTTATTCATTTTCCCAGGAGGAAGAAAGCCAAGCATGATGAGAAGGAGGCCATCACTTTGAAGGCCGACTATTTTGGAGTGGGTGTTCCACTCATCTGGCCTAAGTGAGCAATATCAAGGTCAAGCTATTGACCGTAAAAGAGCGCTTTATAGAAGGCAACCCATGTGAAATAAAGGTTTCAGTAAAGTTTTTTAAGTTTAAATTTAAGTTTTATGTTGAATAAATAGTGCTAGAAGATTCTAGAGGAGGAGAAGTTCAGTAGTGCTAAAAAATCTGTTTTATATATGCTGATGTTGGTCGACAATTTAGACTATCATTTTTTTGTCAAAACATGGTGTTTCGCTAAGTTTCAGGTTAAGAAAGAATTCTCGAAGAAACAAAAAAAAATTGACGACTCCAGTAGGTTGACGACCAACTATACGGTGAGAATAAAAATTCCAGCCGTATAGTTCCGAACATATAGATATCTATGCCATCGTCAAATTTTGTTTCCTAGGTACAGAAGATTTAACAACCAACTATGCGGAAGGGATAAAAATCACGGCTGTATAGTTTGGCCGTATAGTTGTGTCGCCAGCAGAAAACCCTAAGAAACCCTAAATTTTTTACGTCAGGCCAACTATACGACCAACTATATGACGGGAACAAAATGTTCCGGCCGTATAGTTCCATCCGACCACAAAAACGCCACGGGAAGGTACCCCAACACCAAAACTTCAATCCTTTTCTCTCTTCTACCTCCAAACTCTCTCAAAACATCAAGAGATCTTCATCTCTACTGAATTTTGTTTGATTCCCTCGCACACAAGTGATCTACGGTATGTTTCTCCTCCGATCCTTCAATTAATTTTTGCAAATTCATCTCTGATCTATTGTCATTATCAATCTAGGGTGAGACCTACTATGAACCAATTGCCATGATTCTCTTGTCTAGATTATTATTTTGAGGAGATTCTTTAGTGTGCTATGGTGAGGAATATGTTATGCTTATGACTATTGGATCAACAAGTTTTATTTTTATATTTTCTTATTATTTTAGATGATGAACACAAGGAGCCAAACTCGTGCTCATGTCGCCGCTAGTTCTTCTCGGGCTGCAGCTCAGGAACACATAGGGATACAGTTCAGGGATGAGCTCCAACATGATCGCTTCAACAGGATCAAGAATCGAGAAGTGAAGACAACTAAGTGGGCTTGTCCTATTATATTGAATCAACTCGGTATTTCTAATGACTTCAATTTACTTTGCAATAGAGTTGGACTGCAAAACATTGTATTCCATGATGTGCCTAGTTATCGCTGGTTAACTCTTAAATTTTTAAGTTCTTTGAAAAGCACCGTTAAAGCATGGCACAGAGAGGACATGATTTCTTTCCGACTTATGAACAACAATTATACATTATCACTTGATGAATGGTGCTATTGTTTTAATTTACCAAACAATGATGTTAATTCTTTATGCGCATCTTTTGCTGACATGCACCCTTCCCTAGACCACTATTATAATGGAATGAGTTTTACTTCTAGAATCAACAAGGTTAAGAATATTCAGCATCCTTCTATTCGCTTTTTGTTCTATGTCATTGCTAACACCTTGCAGGCATGAAATTAGTTTACAAGACTCAATGAGGAGGACATCTTGGTCCTCAGAAAAGCTGCTTTCAACAACATCGACTTGTCAGTCAACTTGGGCGCAATTCTTGTGCGCTACTTGGAGCACCCATCCTCCCAAAGCCAAGGACCAATCACAGGTGGAGGTGTCACCGTGCTTTCCATTGCCTTGGGCATCGACCTAGGTGAGTTGAAACCATTGCTAGGTTTAGCGACGTGTTGGTTTTTCTACTTTAAAAGCTTGTGGAATGCTTACTAGGAGAGGTGGTGGTTATTACTTGCATATTGCAGGAGATGGGCGTCTCTACAGTGCTCCTTTGCCTAATGGTCTTTTCTCTATCAAGGAAGGACGTTTTCTATATGATGTGCAGGTTGAACAACACAAACCCGAGGAGGAGATCCCGGAAGAGGATGGGGACCAAGAAGAGGAGCAAGAAGTTCCTAATCAAAAGGAGGAGCCACCAAACCGGTTCGCTACATATCAAGATTTCCAAGAACTTGGAGGAACTGTGGAGGGGATGCATAATCTTGCCCTAAACCTCCGAGAAACCACTAGTAATTTATCAACTCAATTTGCAAACTGGAGCCACAACTTTTTCCCGCCACCACAATGATTTGAAGGGCTTGCAAAAGCCTAAGCTTGGGGAAGTTTCCTCATTATCTTTAGTTGTCGTTCATTTATTTCGAGGTTATGCTTTTAATTTGAGTTTATAAGCACTCGTGTTGGTTTCCCCAACACTTTATCTTTAGTTATTTTTGTTTGTTTTTGAGATGTTCAAGCTGAGCTTTGCCGCCAATTTTCTATTCTTGAATTCCCTCTCTTAAAAACAACAAAAAGATTTTTCCATTTATCTTTATTTTCCCTCTTCCTTCTTTTCTTTTCTCCTTGTGGCTCTTACATATTTGCAGGAGAGTGATTGACTTTGAGTTTCCAAGAAACGAATCAAAAGGGGAGAGAGAAGTGGAACCAATCATGAGAGGTATGCCTTATGAGTCCCCACTTTTGAAGTTTGAGAAACCCAAGAAAGTTAGAAGTAAATTTTAAGATATTATATTGGTGGAGTGAGTATTTATATTAGAGTAAAATTTTGATTGCATGGGTATTTAGTTGAGTATGTTTTGTTCTAGCTCTTGTACTTAACCAAGTCTTGCCTAAAAATTTGCTAAACAATTCTAATAAGAAAAAGTCTCACAATTGAAGGCTTGGGTGTTGTAGCGTTTTGTCTTGAAAGCTTATTCCTAGATACACTCAACACCATAGAAAATAGTGATTGACTTGATAGCTCTCTTTGAAAGGATTTGTTCAATTGAATTAATGTTTAGCGGTTTTTGTGAGCATGACAAAGTTTGACTTGTGAATCATAAGAATGATATAGCTTTATGCGTGTCAAACTTCATGGGATGCCAACAACTCCGCTAGCCTACGAAAGATCTTCATGGAGGTAACTCCTAGATTTTGGCTATGAGTTGATTAAACATATGTAGCAGCAATGCTATAATGGGTAAGATTCTTGGCATTCTCGTGTAGCTATGTCTATGATAGAATCACTCCTCTGGCTGATATGAGTAATCATTATGCAAAAGGAACAAAAGCCTTGGTGATGCCACGAGTGTCCATAACAGCCCGATAAACTAATTAATTTTTTTGGCATGCTCTCAATTACTTAAGAACTGGAATTCTTGAAGGACAATGAATAGAAAGGTAGTGCTTGAAAAGTCTTGACTTATTGATGTGGGAGAATTGAGATACTTTAGTGTATATGCTTTTCATGACAAACTATCACACTCTCAATTTTACATGATTATATTTTATTGTTCAAAGGCAAGCATATGAGTTGATTACATGACATGGAATAAAGTTTACTCATTTGAATCATCCATGCTAACAATAATCTTGCTGCGCTATAAGGATTCATTAAAACCCGTATGATATGCTTGCCATTACTCTATCTATGCTAAAGTTTTTCATATTAATAAAGTGGAAACATGAGACTACCAATCATGAGTAAGATCATCATCTCGTTATTCCAGTTTAAATGCTGAGTTCCTATTTGATTTTGGTTTTCTTGCTCGAGGACGATCAAGTTTAAGCTTGGGGAGGTTGATGGCTGTGAAATATAGGCATCCAGACCCACATTTAAACTAGATATTATTCATATGTTTGATGAAATATCACTCTAAACCCTGCCATTAATGCCTAATGATCAAAGGGGTATGCGATCCTTTCTTTCTATTTTTTCCTGCGCCGGGAATGACGTTTGATGATGGGAGTCACAATATTAAAGTCAAAGATACGAGATTTCCACCAACCCAAAGAAACCAGGGGTCGTGAAGTGGAGAGAGAAGCTTTAACAACCAACTATACGGCGGGAATAAAATTCTGGCCGTATAGTTCTAGGCATATAGTTGCCATCGACACTGCTAGGTCAAACAGAACAACTTTCATGAAGGGACCCCTATATAAAGAGGCCTCGGGCGACGAGAAAAGATGCCCCCGACTCCACCAGACTACATCAAGCCATCAGAAACCACACCGCCAAAGGAATAGACCTAGATCTAATCTCCAAACCCTTCTCCACCACCATAGTCATATTCCACCACTTGTAATACTAGATCTCATCTCCACCACCATAACCCTTCTCCACCCACAAGTACCCACTCCCCGGTCGGCCACCCATCCTCAAATTTATCCAAGCCTAGCACGCTTAACCTCAGAGTTTTTTTTGGATGAGCTTCCAGAAAAGAAGTTGCAACTTGTTGGTATGGGTATCCTATTAATCCTATTAAGCCATGTGACTGGATCTCGCATACACCCACCCTTTAGAAGATCGATGCCCTCATCGATCAAGCACACCCCAGGAACGTTCCCTCTTCTAAGGGGGGTGTATGTGAGATCCAGACACATCGCTTAGTAGGATTGATAGGATTCTCATACCAACAAGTTGCAACTTCTTTTTCGGAAGCTCATCCAAAAAGAACCATGATGTTAAGCGTGCTTAGCCTAGAGCAAATTGAGGATGGGTGATCGACCGGGAAGTGGGTGCCGGGTGCATACGAGTGAGGAGAAAGTATACAAAAAAAGACCAGTGTTGGTCTGTAGGGGCCAGTCTAGAGATCCTATTAAGCTTCCAGGAGTGACACCCGGAACGGGGTGCTACAGGGGCGGTGGAATTACCGTCGTTCCCTTAGGCGGTGCCTCACCAAGAAGTCTCCGGCTCTTACCGAGGCTGGTCTTGTCGTTCGTCCGCATCCGCTGTCCTTTCCTTCCTCTGGAGGGTCGAGTGCCCCACGAGGCTCTAGGAGAGTGTAGCATGTGGGGCCGACAACTTGACGGGACGTGGTACCCCTTGTGCCAATAGTCCGACATATTACTCTCACAATCTATATGGCAAGTTGACTTAGTCTTAATGTGTTCATAGGCTTGTATAAGCCAAGATGGTATCCTACAGAGCAGTCTGGAAAGAACGCACCTATGTGAGCCTGACTTCTGTTCACGGTCTATGAGATATGGTAATCTCTAGAAAGCTCATGAATAGGCTAGGAGTGGGACTTATATTCTACACCGGAGGAGTAGCCATCGACAACCTAGTATCAGTATGGTATTAGGTGAAACTTATTTATACAAAACTGACAATTCAAAGGTTAGTCCATTGTTAGTTGTTGATGAGCATAGTCTAGTACTCTAGGTGGAAGTTTAACTTAACAGTCTCCACTAAAAAACGTGATATATCAAAACAGTGATTTTGAATATAGTGATGTGATGTGCCTATGAGACTTTCTGTGGGAATTGTTAGAATTTACTAGTGGGCTTAGCTCTTAGCCCAACTAGAATTCTGAAATTCTCAAGGCCTAAATACATGCATGCATGTCAAGAGGTGACTTTAGTCCCCTATTACTATTTGAAGCGAGTTCCACCACATTATGTAGGAGGGTGTTGTACCACTCAATAAGGTGTGAGAACAAGAGAAGCCCCCGTGTACTCCTCCTCCAACGCCGCTCGCCTCGCCTTGCCATGCCTCGACACGACGCGCGCGCATGCCGCGTGTTGCGAAAATCTCGTCGAGCCGAGCTCATGTTTTGCATGTCGTTTATATTTTGTTGTTCGGGAAATTAATTATGTATTAATTACGAGTCATTAACAGACGCGCTAAGCAATCAGCCATTTCTACATTTTTGGATCGTGGGTTGTTGCCAACTCGATCATGGGATGCTGCCCAAGTTCTACTTGACCCATAGTATATAAACAGGCAGACGCGAACTCTAACCGTCACAAGAAATTAGATTGCATCCACCTACCTACGCATCGCCGTTACACCTCTCTGTGCTGACCTCTGCTACTTCATCCCGCCGGTTGCGTGCACGGCCGTCTGGGAGAGCAGGCCTCTGAAACCCCGTCTCTCTCATCCTGCACTGGAAGAGAGGCGATAAGTTTTTTAGGGAGTGTCTCGGCACGATTGCTCAAGTTCTTCTTCGTCCTTAACGTCCAGCTTTCGCGATAAGTTGGATGACGCTACCAAGAAGCCTGCTGATGCCAATTCTGTTGTTGCCGCCAGTGGCGGATCTCCTCCTATTTCGCCCTTGGTTGTATATACCATCGATGAACTCGTACGTTTTCTTTGCTCTCTTGATATCTTTTATGTTGATTGCTAATAATAAAGTGTGCGGAGATATGTTAGGTTTTCACATGCCTGTATGTCGCATGTGTACTATGCGTATGCTAGTCAATTTTGAAAATTATATTGTCATGTTTTATATTTGGATTAAATTAATGCGAAAATTGCTAATTATTTCAATGGAACTCATGGCCGCCTTCGTCACGGATACAGAGGACTTCGCGTGGCTGCGGTCCGAGTCGTCCATGCCATCACCCTTGCCGCTCGTGCCAAATGCCGGTAAGGGACGGCCTCCAATTCAGCAGCAGGCGGAGGCGCTACTCTCAATATTCAGCACCAGGCCTCCGATTCCGTGTTTGTCTCTTCAATCTGCCGTTCTGCTCCTGTTTTGGCTGATTACTTCTGATTGGTTATTAACTGAAGTAGCGCTCTTATTACTTAGATTGATGAACGGATAGGAATTCCATGCTCTTTCTTAAGTTCAAGCTACGGGAGCTTTTATGCATTTTCTTCAGAATTCAGGTTTCACATGAACTACTGGGCAATTGATTCAGAAAAGTTGGTTCAGTTCGAGACCATGCTAGGCTTCTTCAGAAGTTGCAGCAGTCCACCGCTCCTGGCTATTCTTCTGCCGGAGCTTGACGATATAGGTGGCCTGGCTGATGATCATATCTTCTCGCCGGGAGAAACGAACTGCTTGTGGACGGAGTGCGGAACGGGTTGCTGCCATGCTGACATCACCAATGGAAGGATGCACCGAACAATACGACAGTGAGGTATTTTTGTGCGAGCGATATATAGAGGAGGACCCCATCAATATTGCCAAGCGATATATAGAGGAGGACCCAGTCAACATATATGATCTCCAATAAGTTAGTTGTCTATTCAATATTGGTCTATGAACGGAGTTTTAGTTATCTTTAGAAAAGTATCACAAGCGTCAAACGATTCAAAATCAAATGACTTCAAAAGTTCATCAACATGGATTTTTGTCATGCCATTCTTTCTAATATGACTTAAATGGTGATGTCAGAATTAAGTGATATTCATAACATTAGACTTGTGGCGTTTAGATTTTGATGTGTGTATCACCATCAAGGTTTATAATAAATAATCCATCTACTATGGAGCACCGTTTTAAGTTGAACAACCATTGTTCTTTATAAAAGAGTGTGATACTTTAAGGTAAAAAAGACAGAAACTAATCATGCCTCTAGATCTGCGGTAACAATACTTTGACCTAGTGCTAGAAATGACAAGCTACTAGAGTTTGTTTCTCCTAACATCCCAAAATGGTTTGTCATGACGGACCACAAGAGTATCTTGCATCAGAATACACCAATGCATTGTTACTACTTGGCTACCAACTAGTAGACAAAGGTCGGAAAACAACAAGGGAGAAGGGACATGCTCAGGATGGAAACCCGAGATGTGGATGCACAGATTATCAATCTTCCGAAAACCAATGAATAGAAGGGAGGGTGTGGCAGAGTCACAAGTATAGATGCGAGACTCACGAGGAGTACTCTTGTCTTGATCTATTTGGTTCCATTAAAGCACATCTTCCATAGCTAGTGGTAGGGGAAGTCCATAATTGTAACAACTCAATCACAACAATAACCACAAGCTTGAAGGCCAGAATTGTAGTACCAGCCATCCTGAGGTAATGTGTGAACATCTACGATAGAGGTCAATGGAATGGATCTTTGGTTAAAGATCAACTTCATGTACTAGATTCTCAACACCAGAATCCAGCATAATTCGGGATCTTCGGTTCAAGTCCAAGGGATGAAACCCGAGAAAGAAGTAACTACTACTTGAGTGACATAGCGTGCACCGCAAGATAGTAATCGCGAGGTAGCTTACAAGAGAAGAAAGAACTTCTGAAGTACCCAATCAAATAAAAAGGAGGCACACGAGGCGAAAGGAAACCTCAAAGCCTAGAACAGAACACTGTGGATCGTACAATATAATATTGTTGGCCCAAAAGATAGAAAGATCATGATGGAAAGGAATCTCTCAGACGAAGCAGAGCAAAGGAAACACAAGGAATTCACAATGCACACAACTCTAGAGAACTCTACACTAGGTCAACTGGCTGAGAAACGACATGCCAGGAAGGCACCTAAACTTTGAAAGACTAGAAGAGATATCAAAACTTTTCAAAACCAACACAAGATAAGATGACCCGAAGTTAGAGCGATTCCAGATAAGGAGAAAAGAAGCATACTTTTCATCTTTAAAATAGTTTTCACAAGCACTAGACTCAACATCAACCAATAGCAAGGTTTTCCGACGGTCGGTACTGCTCTGATACTAAGAACTGTAACACCCCCAGGATTAGGGTTAAACAAATCCTAGACCTTAGCCTGACATAAGCTTAACCTAGAGCTCGAGGATATTCAGTAAGAAATCGGTAACACAACAGTAACCCTTCTACACAAAAATTATTACAGCAAGCTCATAACTAAGCGAAGAACCAAAATATTACAAGCAGAGGTCACTGACCACAAACATCAAACAACGGAAGGCAAATTATGCTATTAAGTATAACAAACTTAACAAATGGCCTACGAGGCCTAAAGCATAATGATGACGTTCCAGCCCATAGATTCCAGGCTGTCGGCCAGGAGCCCCAAGCTACTCGTCAGTGTTGATGTCGTATGGAAATCGTCTTCAGGGAACACTTATTCTGCTACAAAAATATCAACAAAGCAAGGGTGAGTATAGGGTGTACTCCGAAAGACTTATGGCTGGTGGGGTTATTTTGCATAAAGCCATCTTTGTTTATAAAACAAGAGGGAGAAGAAGCTCGTCTACTCAAAATATTTTAAAGGGGATAAGATAGCGACATCTCCGAAGAATTGATCATCATCTTGATATCCACCAAAGTAATCCTCATCTCATAACTAGGATCACCCCCTGGTACCCATGAGGAAGCATCCTTAAGCACACATTGAACCGCCAAGTTTTACGACTGGTTATAGTTCTCTATGATCTTAAAATTCGGCCACCAAGAGTTCATAACCATGAACACGGCATTTCGAAAAGGTTTAACCCTGCAGGGGTGTACAACTTTACCCACACGTACCAACCGACTCTTAATGCCAAGCTATTAGCCCTCTTCCTTAGAAGGCTGGTAGAGGGTGGTTGGACATGACCTTTACCTTGCTTTTGTCGAGACCATGAGTCACGCCCAAAGGATTGTTCTGCCGTAACGGGTCAAATCCCGAAGCCGGTCCCTAGAGATGTGTGTCGAGGTTGGTTTACCAGGGGCACCATCTACCCCAAGCAACCTCGGCCATGCTTACCTACCTGTTATGATGCACCTTCACCCGCCAAATCTTTCAAAACATGTTCTATGCATATGTCAAATGGAACACCGAACTATGTGACTCATGGAATCTACTAGGCAAGTTAGTCAGTGGAGGGGTCCCCATAAACCCCGTGTGGTTGTACGCTCGTCTTGGTCCAAAGGCAAGAACTCAGTTCCTAGTGGTGGCGAGCATGGGACTAGAAAAACCACATCTCACAATGGTCTCCCATACAAGCCTTAGCATGTTTAACCTTTACCATTGATCTTACCTCATCAGTATACATCGTTCTCCTATCATACTAGATTCTCTGCATCTAATACATCATCTGGATGAACCAGAACTGACAGTTATGCATGGCTAAGCAAGACACAGATAAGCTCTAGAAGTGCACACAAGCCAAACCTAGTTATGCTAGGAGCAGTATATCAGGTAATATAAGCTCAAAGGGAGTAATGCAACAAATAGGATACTCTATCTATCGAGAAAAGACCATAGTAGAATTGTATGCATCATGGCAAGATCTAAACTACTTTGAAAGCATAGGATTGTATCATGGTGGGGCTATGCTTGCCTTGTTTGTTGATACCCAGAAAGCAGATCTTCGGATATCTTGTACTTGACTTGATTACAGTTGGTCAAGTATTGTTCATCGATATTCAAGCTTCGATGGTGTTGATCTCGGTCTTCGATCTCGATCTCGATATCGTATTCTACCGGGAAGAAGCAAACACTGGAAAGAAAGGGGAAACAGCAATCAACACATGGATTCGATGCAATGCTCAAGCAAGGATGATAATATGACAAGTTAAATAGAGCTTAAATGAAACCCTAGGGCATGCTTGATCATTCTAAATAGGGTCCGAAGGGTACAAACCCTAGGACAGGGGAACCCAAGAACACCTATGAGGGGTTGATTTAGTTCTCTAATTAAACTTATCATTTAAGTTGCTTAACAATTCATGATTATGAGTCTATTATAAAGATCCCATTTTTCTGAACATTTTGATATATTATACATATTTTTCTGACTTATAAATAATTAGTTATTGAATTTATAAGATTTATTCAATTTCTAAAATAATTAAACCATTTTTAAATTATTAAAACTAGGAATTACTTTTTACCCCGGGGAAAAAAGTTACCCACAACAGCTGATCGAGGGGCCCTAGGCCACCTCAGCTGCCACGCGGGCAGGTGGAACCTAGCCTGGTTTGACCAGGCGCTGACCCATGCCTACTGACGTCACGATGACGTCGGCATGACAACATCAACGGGATTTCTCCGAGGTCGAGCACGGATCGATCGCGGGAGAGTGTGTGGGGCTCGGTGGCCGGTTGTGTTCGACGCAGGGGAGAACGGCGAGTCAAATCGTGGTTGCGCTGCTATTTTTAGGTCGCCGGAGCATCCAGTACAGCGGCGGCCGGCAGCGTTGATTGCAGTCAAACAACGAGCAGCGACTACAGTGAGCAGCAGAGCAAACAGGAAGCACTGCAATAATCAGCAACTCAGCAAGCATCAGCAACTCACCAGAAATGCGACGGGGTCAAGGGAGAGGCGAGGGGATGCCAAAATCGACAGGGATGGCGGCGGAGGTCGTCGGAGTCTGAGGGTTCAATTGGGTCTTCTATGGACACTCCGGCTAGGGATAGGTGGGGCAAAAGAGCAAGGCGAGCTCGCAGATCACCATGGTGGTCTCAGAAAGGTGAGGGGTGGATCGGAACGACGGGGCACTGGAGCTCCTGTGAGCTAGCGTTCCGCCAGAGAGATGATGTGCATAGGGAGGGGGAGAGAACGAGCGAGAGGGACTAGGGAGGATGGACACGACACTGGGGTCTTATCCCTTTCTCCAGGGCGATGGCAGGGCGCGAATCACAGCGCAGTGGGCGATGGCGGTGCCGGCGACACGGAGCAGCTTCGCTTCATCGTCGAGAGGAAGAAGAAAAGAGAAAGGCGATGAAGGGGTACCGGGCCGGTGGGCCGAAGTGGGATGCTAACGGGCCACGTCAAAGCTTGTTGGCTGCACGGGTGGTCGGCAGAGAGAGGAAAGAGGAGATGGGCTGCGGCCTGACTGCTCTCTGCCTCATTTTTTTAGAAAACCCTTTTCTATTTCCTGTTTTCTTTTTGTACTTTCAAATACAAGGTTGTTTTAGGTATTTCAAAAATATCACCAGACTTTATAAAACACTTAAAACCATGTCAGGCCCTTGTAACTGTTTGGGCTTCACAAACTTTGGTTATTTTCAAAATTCGAAACTATTTTGAATTGATTTGAATGAGAGGGAAAATAGGTTTTAGCGTTTTTCTTCAATTTTTCTTTACAGACATTTTAAAAGATGATGCACAAATCAAATCCTAATTAGGATTAGCTAAAACTGGAGTGTTACAGTTCCTTCCCTCCGTTTCCTCACCAAGCGGGCGCTCAAGGCTGCCATGTCGGCCTGGAGCGCGGCCCTCCAGCTCGCCCGCGCTTGCCACTCTGGGCTCTGGCAAGCCACCGTTGGATGGAGTCTGCGCCGACCTCCTCACGGACGATGCTCGCTGCTCCACCTGCATGTTCCTCCCGTGGCAGAGAGCAATGGCACAGAGGAAAATTCCGGCAAGCGAAGGCGTACACCGTAGATAATCTTAGTTTAGCAGGTAGATTAGAGATGAGAAACAACACAACCAAACACAGCGTTCTGTTTCTCGAAAGCCTAATGCCGCCCACCAAACGACTAGCATTAGTTTTCGTCGGACTCTCTAACAATGGCAATGCAGAGAACCAAATAACGAAAAGATTTTGGTCCAGAGTCTAATTTACGGCGTGCAGTCCCTGCGCAATTAACTTACACTATTGGTGAAAATTGAGGCCAAGCAAGCAAACATGACGTTGAGAACAAAGGTCCGACAGACTCGGAAGTAACTTGGACTGTAATTCTTGTTTGTGTGCAACACAAACTGCAATGTGGTATTGTCTGGCCCACTAAGCATCGCGTGCCCAGGTTTATTTGTTGTTAATTGTGCGGAATGTTAACTTGCAGATCAGGAGTAGCATGCAGCGCTAATGGTACAAGAAATCTCGCTCCGTCATGGACTATATTTAGAGATGTAAGTTTGCAACCTTTAAGTATCATGTATTTTAGTCTAGTACAAACAAATAAAATAATTTTCTCAAAAAATGATAATTCGTGAAAATATAGTTAATTTTTTTGTACTAAAAAGGGTATAGGTGATAGAATACGTGTTATACACGTGTGTTTATGTACGTGTTAGAATCCTACTTATATAACGCAGGCATTGTAAGCCGCGTGACCTACCATATTCGCTTCTCGTTATGGTATCAGAGCCTCACGAGCTCCTGACCTAAAACTTTCGCTGCCGCTGTGATTGCTGTCGCTGCTGCCGCCGTCTCCCTCATGCCACACTCTTCTGGTGGCCACAGACTCCTCCGTGACCTCCGCGATGCTGCCAGCCATGTCACCATGGCGTCGTCGCCGTCACTCGCGATCTCCACCACTCCGGCTTCAACACCGTCGCCGATGCCGACTCTTCATCCTGCGCATCTCTTCTCATTATCTAGTCAGATCAATGTTACAAATACATGTGTTAGGTAAATACAAGTAGGACTCTAACACGTACATAAACACACGTGTACGGCACGTATTCTAGCAATAGGGTACCCTAAATATTACCCATTTGCATCCTTAACTATATTGGGTCCAAACGAGCCCAATCACTGTTGAAAAATAGGGATACAAAGAAAATACATAGCTCAGTACACTGACAAATGTTGTACGGGGTGAAATGTAAATGGGTCATAGATCAGGAGCATTTTAACCCGAGAGCTGAAAGGAATACCCTATATATATATGTGTGTATGTATATATAATCCTTCTTACTCCTGGCTGTAGTTATATCCACGACTCATATACTTTATATGAAAGTATATATGATACTTTTTGAGTTAAAGTATGTTCATATACTAAGGTACTTCCAATCAAGTTACGCTAAAAAATTACATGTTGACTCATAGTTTGCACTATATACTCAGAATACCTTTATATTTGTACGTAAAAAAAGTATATTGAAAAATTATACATACTACTAAAAAAGAAGTACGTGTACTATCTAATTAGAATTGTATACTGCATATTACACGTACATATCCTCTGGTATGATAGATACTGTCTAGATAGTGTGAAACAAATGAGGGTGTAACTACACCCAGGAGTAGTATAGAAAAAATACTTCTTACTTCTGGGTGTAGTTACATCCACGCCTCATATACTTTATACGAAAGTATATATGGTATTTTATGAGTTGGAGTATGTTCATATATTATATCTAAGATACTTCCAATCAAGTTATGTCAAAAAATTACAGGTTAACCCATAGTTTGCACTATATACTCAGAATACCTTCATATTTTTACGTAAAAAGAAGTATGTGGAAAAAATCATACATACTACTAAAAAGTATAATATCTAATTAATATTATATAGTACATATACTATTTAATTAGTATTATATACTGCATACAATGCGTATGTACCCTCTGGTATGATAGATTCTGTCGAGATAGTGTGAAACACATGTGGATGTAACTACAACCAGCAGTAGTATGAATATGTCACCCCACATATATTTATGTTCTCATGTTCAGAAATTTATGTTCTGTATACTAATAATTATGTTCATATTTATTACAAATGCAAAAAAATCGATATAAAAATACAATTTTTTAGTCATATAGTGTAAAATACATAAAAAATATGCATTTTACCTCGCATTTTTTATTGCATGTACAATTTTTTTTACGACATGTCTAAATTTTCTTATATTCTTCTTGACTTTCTAGGTAAGAGAAAATTTAGTTGACGTAAAAATCATGTACGATTTGAAAGATAGAGGGTGGGTAAAGATAACTATTCTACACCCTGGATATCAAATAGCGCCACTCTCTCTCTATATATATGGGACACCGTGGTGCCCGGGCATCATACCTGTATTTTATACATACCGAGGATGTACGTACCTAAATTTTACATATCTAAGTTTTACATACCTAAGATATACCTATCTAATTTATATATAACTAAGGTATCACATACGTAATATGTACATACTTAAGTTACATATATATACATATATGCTGCGTACGTACACCTTAGGTATGTAATGTGTTAGGTATATGTAACTTAGGTATGTCTATCTTAGATATGTGATACCTACGTATGTATAACTTAGGTATGTATACCCTGAGTTATGTGTGGTTCATAGCGAAAATACGCGTATCACGTATGGTGTCTGGACACCAAGGTATATATATATATATATAGGGTTTATATATATATATATATATATATATATATATATATATATATATATATATATATGTGCTTGCGTGCATGTGTTAGTAGCGAGCTATCTAGCTAGCACCATAGCATCGCAAAGGCGATGTGGATGCGGAGACACACGTAAACATTGTTGCCGCCGCCGGCGGTGGCTGCAGCGGCGACGGCCTCGTCAGCTGGCGGGGGCTTAATGTCCTCGGGCTTGACGCCTGTGCTCGTGAGGTAGGCAATTGGGTAGACGTAGATGCACGCGGTCAGGCATTGCAACGCGTTTAGCTTCTTGCTCTCCTCCGCCTTCTCGGACACCCTGGCGCACTTCGGGAGGCACATCTCGATGCACGATGTGCCCCAGTCCCAGTCCCAGCCATGCGTGCCCGGAGAAGCAAGGAGGAGGAGGAGGACGACGACGACTACGGTGATGGCGATCGTTGATCCGCTTGCAGTTGCCATGCATCAATCTCGAGCTGGCTGGTGCTCATGGGCCGACTCAGATTCTATAGTATTATTATTATATATATATATACACATTAGCAGAGTGCCCGTGCGATAGCCACGGGTTAATAAACAAGAGATACGATAATATAAGGGTTCTACCGTTCTATTTGCTACGTCTTATATTGTGGCACGTAGAGAGTATTTACTATGGTCTTCTCTTTTTCTACATCCCTCCTTCAATCCTTCCGCACGAGAAAAGAAAGCTTGTCTTACCCACTCCTCATCCCTATTTGGAACAAAGCCGCCTCGCCTCCTTCTCCGCAGTCGACTTGTAAATCTTTCTCCTTTCTCGTATCACCAACACTCACCTCTCCTGGTGCTAGTAGATACGGATGGAGCCTGGTGCCCACTCTATGCCGACACCGCCACTAGTAAACGTGAATGGAGTTTGACACTGACCATATGCCAACAACAACTGGGGTAGTCGTGGTAGAGAAGGCATAGACTATACCTTGGTCAATGAGTTACAAGCCTACAACCAGTGCAGGATTAAGAAGATTTTCAACTTCAAGGATTCTAGTCATGCAGGTAACTCTAATAATAATATGGTATCAAGTAATCGTAGTCTCCAAGAAACTCTTAAGGCCTTTATAGACTCACAAAATGAGCAAAACGATATCCTAGTTAAGATAACGGACAACAATGATAATATGCTTGGTAAATTGTCTAACCAAGCTGTGAGTTGGAGGAATGATTTGTAGGCCCTCCAAGAAAGAACAAGGATTGTTGAGACACAGCTAGGTAAGATAACCGAGAGTGAAACTCTCATTTTGGCTAAATTTGCAGGTAAAGCTGGGCCCAATCCAGTTAAAGACCTCAAGATGATAATAATTCAAAGGGAGGAGCCCGAAGAACTTAACTATAGCAATGCCCCTTCACCAAATTACATAGTTAAGATCTTGTGAAAATGATCAATATCAAGATTCCCGTAAGTGAAGGAAATGAGGAAGCTATGTATCAACACTTCGTTAATCAGGTAGCAATAAAGGTATGTGAGCTTGAGGAAGAATATACGAAAATTGCTAAAAAAAAACTACCTGTGAAGCTTGATGATATATTTGAGCCTACTATTAAAATTAAAATTGGGACTAATGAGATAGCTGCACTTTATGATTTAGGTGCAAGTGTTTCAACAATTCCAAAGAGTCTTTTTAATAAGTTAAATCTTGGCTCATTTTAAATCACTGAGTTAAAATTATATCTAGAAGATTCTACCTATAAACAAGCTATAGGAATTAAGGAGAATATTTTAGTATACATTAAAGGTTGTCCTGCTCTTATTGATTTTGTTATTGCTGACATGCCTGAAGATTCTACCGCTCCTATCATTTTAGGTCGTCCATTCTTAAGAACTATTAAGGCTTTGATTAATCTACATGAAGGAATGTGAATCTTCAATTGCCTTCGCATGATCCTTTTGTTATTCATTTTCCCAGGAGGAAGAAAGCCAAGCATGATGAGAAGGAGGCCATCACTTTGAAGGCCGACTATTTTGGAGTGGGTGTTCCACTCATCTGGCCTAAGTGAGCAATATCAAGGTCAAGCTATTGACCGTAAAAGAGCGCTTTATAGAAGGCAACCCATGTGAAATAAAGGTTTCAGTAAAGTTTTTTAAGTTTAAATTTAAGTTTTATGTTGAATAAATAGTGCTAGAAAACTCTAGTTGAGGAGGAGAAGTTCAGTAGTGCTAAAAATTCTGTTTTATATATGCTGATGTTGGTCGCCAATTTAGACTATCATTTTTTTGTCAAAACATGGTGTTTCGCTAAGTTTCAGGTTAAGAAAGAATTCTCGAAGAAACAAAAAAAAATTGACGACTCCAGTAGGTTGACAACCAACTATACGGTGAGAATAAAAATTCCAGCCGTATAGTTCCGAACATATAGATATCTATGCCATCGTCAAATTTTGTTTCCTAGATACAGAAGATTTAACAACCAACTATGCGGTAGAGATAAAAATCCCGGCTGTATAGTTTGGCCGTATAGTTGTGTCGCCAGGAGAAAACCCTAAGAAACCCTAAATTTTTTACGTCAGACCAACTATACGACCAACTATATGACGGGAACAAAATGTTCCGGCCGTATAGTTCCATCCGACCACAAAAACGCCACGGGAAGGTACCCCAACACCAAAACTTCAATCCTTTTCTCTCTTCTACCTCTAAACTCGCTCAAAACCTCAAGAGATCTTCATCTCTACTGAATTTCATTTGATTCCCTCGCACACAAGTGATCTACGGTATGTTTCTCCTCCGATCCTTTAATTACTTTTTGCAAATTCATCTCTGATATATTGTCATTATCAATCTAGGGTGAGACCTACTATGAACCAATTGCCATGATTCTCTTGTCTAGATTATTATTTTGAGGAGATTCTTTAGTGTGCTATGGTGAGGAATATGTTATGCTTATGATTATTGGATCAACAAGTTTTATTTTTATATTTTCTTATTATTTTAGATGATGAACACAAGGAGCCAAACTCGTGCTCGTGTTGCCGCTAGTTCTTCTCGGGCTGCAGCTCAGGAACACATAGGGATACGGTTCAGGAATGAGCTCCAACGTGATCGCTTCAACAGGATCAAGAATCGAGAAGTGAAGACAACCAAGTGGGCTTGTCCTATTATATTGAATCAACTCGGTATTTCTAATGACTTCAATTTACTTTGCAATAGAGTTGGACTGCAAAACATTGTATTCCATGATGTGCCTAGTTATCGCTGGTTAACTCTTAAATTTTTAAGTTCTTTGAAAAGCACCGTTAAAGCATGGCACGGAGAGGACATGATTTCTTTCCGACTTATGAACAACAATTATACATTATCACTTGATGAATGGTGCAACTGTTTTAATTTACCAAACAATGATGTTAATGTTGGAGATATGCCCTAGAGGCAATAATAAATATAGTTATTATTATATCTTTGTGTTTATGATAAATGTTTATATTCATGCTATAATAGTATTAACAAGGAAACATTAATACTTGTGTGAATTGTAAACTTAAATTGAAGTCCCTAGTATAGCCTCTATACTTCACTAGCTTGTTGGTTAATAGATGATTGTGGTTTCCCTATCATGAACATTGAGATGTTATTAACAACAAGATCATATCGTTAGGAGAATGATATGGTGGACATACTCCTATAGACAAGCGTAGCATAAAGATCAAGTCATTTCAATAGTTCAATTGCTATATGCTTTCTGATACATAGTAACCTAATTCCTTCGACCATGAGATCATGCATATCACCTTTGCTGGATGGATGCTTTGATGTCGTCAAACACCACACCGTAACAGGGTGGCTATAAAGGTGGCATTGAGTGTTCGGAAAGTATTGGTTGAAACACATGGATCAAGAGTGGGATTTGTCCATCCACATGACGGATAGATATTCTCTGGGCCCTCTCGGTGAAATGTCATCCAATTAGCTTGCAAGCATGTGACTGGGTCACAAGGGATCACATATCACGGGAACGAGAAAAGAGTACTTATCAGTAACGAGGTTGAACTAGGTATACAGAGATACCGACGATCATAACCTCGGATAAGTAACATATCGTGAGACAAAGGGAAATTGGTATCGTATGTAAGTGGTTCATTCGATCGCAAAGTAATCGTAGAAATATGTGGGAGCCATATGAATTTCCAGATTCCTCTATTGGTTATTGTTCGGAGAAGTGTCTCGATCATGTCCGCATAATTCACGAACCGTAGGGAGACACACTTAAGGATTCGACGTTGTTTGAGTAGTTATGGTATTATGAGAAAGAGACCGAATGTTGTTCGGAGTCTCGGATGGGATCCGGGATATCACGAGGTGATCCGGAATGGTCCGGAGAATAAGATTCATATAAGGAAAGTCCCGTTTCGGAGTTGGGGAATGGTTCCGGTGTTTTCATCGGGAACATTCTAGAAGGTCCCGGAATGTCCGGCACTCCGGGGGGGAAGGGGTACATGAATGTGTCATTGCATGTTGGAATGATTGCATCATGTACTAAGTGTTCTCGCTGTCCGAAATAAAGGGTTAATTCAAATCCTAATTGGAAAAGTCAAACTGCCAGTTTTCGGTCAAACTGCCAGTTTCGGAAAGTGGAGAAAGAGGAGGAGAGGTGGAGGCCGAGTTGGAGGAGGGTTCCTCCCCTAGGCCGGCGCACCTCCCTAGGCCGAGTTGGGGAGGAACTCCTCCCCATGGCGCCGGCCCTCCCACCTATAAAAGGAGGGGCAGGGCCTCCTCCTCTAGACACAACACAAGTTTCCTATCCTCTAAACTAAACCCTAGATCTAGACCCCGGTTTAGAGCTATTCGGTTTAGAGCCTTCTAATTGGTTTAGAGCCTTCTAATTGGTGTGTCTAATTACAAGACCACTAATAGCCTCTCTCATAAGCTCCACCATACTCGCACCGGCTTAAGGCGAAGCCCTGCGGGATTTCCCCTCTACCTCCGGTACCACGCCGTTGTGCTGCCGGAATCGCGAGGAGAGTGCTACAACCTCCGCTGCCTGCTGGAACAAGGGAGAGGAAGGTCTTCGTCGAGTACCGAACGTGTGACCGACTGCGGGAGCGCTGCGGGAACGCGGCGCCGGAAGGATCGTCTACGCGATCTTGAGATCGGAAAGAGTACGACTACATCACCCACGAGAATCTGCTCTCGTTAAACACTTTGGAATCTTCGAGGGTGAGTTATTCCATCGACTCGTTGCTACAATCTAGTAGATAGATCTTGGCTTGTTTGTTTGTATGCGATAGAAAATTTTTGTTTTCCATGCTACGAACCCCTACAGTGGTATCAGAGCCGTGTCTATATGTAGATCTGTTGCACGAGTAGAACACAATGGTCATTGTGGGCGTTGATGCTTTTATTGTAGATTGCTTTTTGTGTACTTTGCATCTTGCGGTATGTTGGGATGAAGCGGCCCGGGCTAACCTTACATGACATCGTTCATGAGACTTGCTCCACGCTTGACATGCAACTCGTTTTGCATAAGTGGCTTTGCGGGTGCCTGTTTCTCCTAGCATAGTAAAGATCCAATTTACAACGGGTGATCAACAATGCTAGTATCAATGTTGTGGTTCTTGTTCGTAAGTTAGAACGACACTTATGGAAAGCCCCAAACCACGTAAAAAATGCAAAGAAAGTAGAAGCGTCTAACTTTGTTTTGCAGGGGTGTGCAGTGATGTGATATGGCCATGATTGTGATTATATTTGATGTATGCAATGTTCCTTATTGTAAGTTGGCAACCGGCAGGAGCCATATGGTTGTCTTTAATTTCTGTTAAGACCTGCGTGTCTATTCAAAATAGTTGTAATAGTTGAAGCTGGTGGACGACAACCATGGAGAAGCGTCATTGACCTTGATGCTATGCCGGTGATGATGGAGATCATGTTCGTGCTTGAAGATGGAGATCGGAAGCACAAAGAAGAAAGGCCATATCATATCACATATTATGAATTGCATGTGATGTTAATCCTTTATGCATCTTGTATTGCTTAGTAGACGACGGTAGCATTATAAGATGATCCCTCATGCACATAAATTTCAAGTCTAAAGTGTTCGCCCTTAGTTAGCACCGTTGCTAAAGCTTGTTGCTTCGAAGCACCACGTGATGATCGGGTGTCTTTGATTCCACGGGTGAATACAACGTAAGCAAGCCAGATTTGCTTATGCGGTAGCTAAGGTTTGATCTTGACGAGCCTAGCATGTACAGACATGGCCTCAGGAACACGGATCGCCGAAAGGTAAAGCATGAATCATATAGCAGATATGATGAACATGTCGATTGTTCGCCATTGAAAACTATATCAACTCTCGTGATGATCGGTGTTGATGTAGTGGATTTGGTTCATGTGATCACTAAAACAATGTGAGGGATGTTGTTTTGAGTGGGAGTTCACCTAGTTTAATTTCATTAATTAATTTGAACTCAATTTGTCATAAACTTAGTCTAAACTATTGCAAATATGTTGTAGATCAATGGCAGCCCCTACCATCAATTTTAATGCGTTCCTAGAGAAAGAAAAGTTGAAAAACAATGGAAGCAACTTCGCGGATTGGTTCCGCAATTTGAGGATTGTCCTCACAGCTGGTAATTTGACCTATGTGCTGGATGCACCGCTAGGTGACCCACCTGCAGCTGATGCTACCGATGAAGTAAAGAATGTTTACCTTGCTCGGAAGAATCAGTACTCCATAGTTCAGTGTGCTATCTTGTATGGTTTAGAATCGGAGCTTCAGAAAAGGTTTGAAGAGTCAGACCCATATGATATTGTCGAGGATCTCAAATTAATTTTTGAGACTCATGCGGCAATTGAAAGTTATGAAGCTTCTGAAAAGTTCTTTGACTGCAAGATGGAAGAGGGTAGCTCCGTCAGTGAGCATGTGCTTAAAATGTCTGGGCACGCAAACAAACTTCAAAGCTTGGGTATAGTGATTCCTAATACTTTGGGAGTTTACCGCATCCTCCAATCACTACCACCAAGTTACAAGAACTTTGTGATGAACTACAACATGCAGAACATGAACAAAGAGTTGCCAGAACTATTTGCTATGTTAAAGTCTGCAGAAGTGGAGATCAAGAAAGAGCACCAAGTGTTGATGGTCAATAAGACCACCAAATTCAAGAAAGGCAAGTCTAAGCAGAAGGGACACTTCAAGAAGGGTGGTAAGCAAGTTACCATGCCGACGAAGAGGACCAAGGCTGGACCTAAGCCTGATACTGAGTGCTTTTACTGCAAAGGGGAAGGTCACTGGAAACGGAATTGCCCAAAGTACTTGGCGGATTTGAAGAACGGCAACATCAAGAAGAAAGGTATATTTGATATACATATTATTGATGTGTATTTCACTAGTATTCGTAGTAGTGCCTGGGTATTTGATACTGGTTCGGTTGCTCATATTTGTAACTCGAAACAGGAGCTGCAGAATAAACGAAAGCTAGCGAAGAACGAGGTGACGATGCGCGTGGGAAACGGATCAAAGGTTGATGTGATCGCGGTCGGCACGCTACCTCTTCATCTACCATCGGGATTAGTTTTATACTTAAATAATTGTTATTTGGTGCCTGCGTTGAGCATGAACATTATATCTGGATCTTGTTTATTGCGAGACGGTTACTTATTTAAATCCGAGAATAATGGTTGTTCGATTTATATGAGTAATATGTTTTATGCACATGCACCTTTGATAGATGGTCTATTCATATTGAATCTCGATAGTGGAAATACACATATTAATAACATTGAAGCTAAACGTTTGAAATCAAGCGATAATTCGACCTATATGTGGCACTGTCGTCTTGGTCACATTGGAGTGAAGCGTATGAAGAAACTCCATTCCGATGGACTTCTTGAATCACTTGATTTTGAATCACTTGAAAGATGCGAGGCATGTCTGATGGGTAAAATGACTAAGACTCCATTTTCTGGTATAATGGAGCGAGCTACAGACTTATTGGAAATCATACATACCGATGTGTGTGGTCCAATGAGTGTAGCATCGCGCAGTGGTTATCGTTATGTTCTTACCTTCACGGATGACTTGAGTAGATATGGGTATATCTATTTCATGAAACATAAGTCCGAAACTTTCGAGAAGTTTAAGGAGTTTCAAAGTGAGGTAGAGAATCAACGTAACAAGAAGATTAAATTTCTACGTTCTGATCGTGGAGGTGAATATCTAAGTTACGAGTTTGGCGAGCATTTAAAGAAGTGCGGAATACTTTCACAATTGACACCGCCGGGAACACCACAGCGTAATGGTGTGTCTGAACGTCGTAATCGAACTCTCTTAGATATGGTTCGTTCTATGATGTCACTTACAGATTTACCGCTAACATTTTGGGGTTATGCATTAGAAACAGCCGCATTCACTTTAAATAGGGCACCATCTAAATCCGTTGAAACGACACCGTATGAATTATGGTTTGGGAAGAAACCTAAATTGTCGTTCCTTAAAGTTTGGGGATGCGAAGCCTATGTAAAGAAGTTACAGCCAGACAAGCTTGAACCCAAAGCGGAAAAATGCGTCTTCATAGGATACCCGAAGGAAACTATTGGGTATACCTTCTATCATAGATCCGAAGGCAAAATCTTCGTTGCCAAGAATGGATCCTTTCTAGAGAAGGAATTTCTCTCGAAAGAAGTGACTGGAAGGAAAGTAGAACTCGACGAGGTTGTCGAACCTTCTCTCGAAATTGCGAGTAGCGCAGCACCGGAAGAAGTTCCTGTGGTGCCTGCACCAATAAGAGAGGAAGCTAATGATGGTGATCATGAAACTTCGGTTGAAGTTGCTACAGAGCCTCGGAGGTCAACGAGAACTCGTACCACTCCAGATTGGTATGATTCCGTTATGAATGTCATGTTGGTGGACAACACCGATGACCCCGAGACATATGAGGAAGCGATGATGAGCCCAGATTCCAATAAATGGCAAGAAGCCATGAAATCCGAGATTGGATCCATGTACGAAAACCAAGTATGGACTTTGGTAGACTTACCGGATGGCCGAAAGGCTGTCGAGAACAAATGGATTTTTCAAGAAGAAAACAGATGCTGATGGTAATGTTACTGTCTATAAAGCTCGACTTGTCGCAAAAGGGTTTCGACAAATTCAAGGAGTTGACTACGATGAGACTTTCTCACCGGTAGCGAAGCTAAAGTCTGTGAGGATTATGTTAGCAATCGCTGCATATTATGATTATGAGATATGGCAGATGGATGTCAAAACAGCATTCCTCAATGGAGACATTGATGAAGAGTTGTATATGATACAACCCAAAGGTTTTGTCGATCCTAAAGATGCTAACAAGGTATGCAAACTTCAACGGTCCATCTATGGATTGAAGCAAGCATCCCGAAGTTGGAATCAACGTTTTGATAAGGTAATCAAAAGTTTTGGTTTTGTACAAACTTATGGAGAAGCTTGTATTTACAAGAAAGTGAGTGGGAGCTCTGTAGCATTCTTAATACTGTATGTGGATGACATATTGTTGATTGGGAATGATGTAGACCTTCTTAATAGTGTCAAAGAGTATTTGAATAATAGTTTTTCAATGAAGGATCTTGGCGAAGCAGCTTACATATTAGGCATAAAGATTTATAGAGATAGATCGAAACGCCAAATATCATTGTCACAAAGTACATATTTGGACAAAGTTCTAAAGAGGTTTGGAATGGAAGATAGCAAGAAAGGGTTCTTGCCCATGTTGCCCAATACGACCTTGAGTAAAACTCAAAGTCCGACATCGGCAAAAGATAGAGAAAGAATGAGTAAGACTCCCTATGCTTCAGCCATAGGATCTCTAATGTATGCCATGCTATGTACTAGACCCGACATTGCATATGCTGTTAGTTTAACTAGCAGATATCAAAGTGATCCAGGAGTGGATCATTGGACAGCGGTCAAAAACATCCTTAAGTACTTGAGAAGAACTAAGGATATGGTTCTTTCTTATGGAGGTGATGAACAGCTCGTTGTTAATGGTTACACCGATGCTAGTTGGAACACCGATCCGGATGATTCTAAATCACAATCTGGATACGTATTTATTTTGAATGGTGCAGCAGTTAGCTGGAGGAGTGCAAAGCAAAGCGTTGTGGCGAGATCTTCAACTGAATCGGAATACATGGCTGCTTCGGAGGCTTCACAAAGAAGCGATATGAATGAAAGAGTTCATTATAGAGCTGGGTGTGGTTCCAAGTGCGCTGGACCCAATGTCTATCTACTGTGATAACATGGGCGCCATAGCCAATGCGCAAGAACCAAGGTCACACAAGAAGCTGAAGCATATCAAGCTGCGTTTTCACGCTATTCGAGAACATATCCAGGATGGGGATATAAAGATTTGCAAAGTACACACAGATCTGAATGTGGCGGATCCGTTGACTAAACCTCTCCCGAGGGCAAAACATGACCAACACCAAACTGCCATGGGTGTTCGGTATATTACCATGTAATCTAGATTAGATGACTCTAGTGCAAGTGGGAGACTGTTGGAGATATGCCCTAGAGGCAATAATAAATATAGTTATTATTATATCTTTGTGTTTATGATAAATGTTTATATTCATGCTATAATAGTATTAACAAGGAAACATTAATACTTGTGTGAATTGTAAACTTAAATTGAAGTCCCTAGTATAGCCTCTATACTTCACTAGCTTGTTGGTTAATAGATGATTGTGGTTTCCCTATCATGAACATTGAGATGTTATTAACAACAAGATCATATCGTTAGGAGAATGATATGGTGGACATACTCCTATAGACAAGCGTAGCATAAAGATCAAGTCATTTCAATAGTTCAATTGCTATATGCTTTCTGATACATAGTAACCTAATTCCTTCGACCATGAGATCATGCATATCACCTTTGCTGGATGGATGCTTTGATGTCGTCAAACACCACACCGTAACAGGGTGGCTATAAAGGTGGCATTGAGTGTTCGGAAAGTATTGGTTGAAACACATGGATCAAGAGTGGGATTTGTCCATCCACATGACGGATAGATATTCTCTGGGCCCTCTCGGTGAAATGTCATCCAATTAGCTTGCAAGCATGTGACTGGGTCACAAGGGATCACATATCACGGGAACGAGAAAAGAGTACTTATCAGTAACGAGGTTGAACTAGGTATACAGAGATACCGACGATCATAACCTCGGATAAGTAACATATCGTGAGACAAAGGGAAATTGGTATCGTATGTAAGTGGTTCATTCGATCGCAAAGTAATCGTAGAAATATGTGGGAGCCATATGAATTTCCAGATTCCTCTATTGGTTATTGTTCGGAGAAGTGTCTCGATCATGTCCGCATAATTCACGAACCGTAGGGAGACACACTTAAGGATTCGACGTTGTTTGAGTAGTTATGGTATTATGAGAAAGAGACCGAATGTTGTTCGGAGTCTCGGATGGGATCCGGGATATCACGAGGTGATCCGGAATGGTCCGGAGAATAAGATTCATATAAGGAAAGTCCCGTTTCGGAGTTGGGGAATGGTTCCGGTGTTTTCATCGGGAACATTCTAGAAGGTCCCGGAATGTCCGGCACTCCGGGGGGGAAGGGGTACATGAATGTGTCATTGCATGTTGGAATGATTGCATCATGTACTAAGTGTTCTCGCTGTCCGAAATAAAGGGTTAATTCAAATCCTAATTGGAAAAGTCAAACTGCCAGTTTTCGGTCAAACTGCCAGTTTCGGAAAGTGGAGAAAGAGGAGGAGAGGTGGAGGCCGAGTTGGAGGAGGGTTCCTCCCCTAGGCCGGCGCACCTCCCTAGGCCGAGTTGGGGAGGAACTCCTCCCCATGGCGCCGGCCCTCCCACCTATAAAAGGAGGGGCAGGGCCTCCTCCTCTAGACACAACACAAGTTTCCTATCCTCTAAACTAAACCCTAGATCTAGACCCCGGTTTAGAGCTATTCGGTTTAGAGCCTTCTAATTGGTTTAGAGCCTTCTAATTGGTGTGTCTAATTACAAGACCACTAATAGCCTCTCTCATAAGCTCCACCATACTCGCACCGGCTTAAGGCGAAGCCCTGCGGGATTTCCCCTCTACCTCCGGTACCACGCCGTTGTGCTGCCGGAATCGCGAGGAGAGTGCTACAACCTCCGCTGCCTGCTGGAACAAGGGAGAGGAAGGTCTTCGTCGAGTACCGAACGTGTGACCGACTGCGGGAGCGCTGCGGGAACGCGGCGCCGGAAGGATCGTCTACGCGATCTTGAGATCGGAAAGAGTACGACTACATCACCCACGAGAATCTGCTCTCGTTAAACACTTTGGAATCTTCGAGGGTGAGTTATTCCATCGACTCGTTGCTACAATCTAGTAGATAGATCTTGGCTTGTTTGTTTGTATGCGATAGAAAATTTTTGTTTTCCATGCTACGAACCCCTACAGTTAATTCTTTATGCGCATCTTTTGCTGACATGCACCCTTCCCTAGACCACTATTATAATGGAATGAGTTTTACTTCTAGAATCAACAAGGTTAAGAATATTCAGCATCCTGCTATTCGCTTTTTGTTCTATGTCATTGCTAACACCTTGCAGGCATGAAATTAGTTTACATGATTCAATGAGGAGGACATCTTGGTCCTTAGAAAAGCTGCTTTCAACAACATCGACTTGTCAGTCAACTTGGGCGCAATTCTTGTGCGCTACTTGGAGCACCAATCCTCCCAAAGCCAAGGACCAATCACAGGTGGAGGCGTCATCACCGTGCTTTCCATTGCCTTGGGCATCGACCTAGTTGATTGAAACCATTGCTAGGTTTAGCGACGTGTTGGTTTTTCTACTTTAAAAGCTTGTGGAATGCTTACTAGGAGAGGTGGTGGTTATTACTTGCATATTGCAGGAGATGGGCGTCTCTATAGTGCTCCTTTGCCTAATGGTCTTTTCTCTATCAAGGAAGGACGTTTTCTATATGATGTGCAGGTTGAACAACACAAACCCGAGGAGGAGATCCCGGAAGAGGATGAGGACCAAGAAGAGGAGCAAGAAGTTCCTGATCAAGAGGAGGAGCCACCAAACCGGTTTGCTACATATCAAGATTTCCAAGAACTTGGAGGAACTGTGGAGGGGATGCATAATCTTGCCCTAAACCTCCGAGAAACCACTAGTAATTTATCAACTCAATTTGCAAACTGGAGCCACAACTTTTTCCCGCCACCACAATGAGTTGAAGGGCTTGCAAAAACCTAAGCTTGGGGAAGTTTCCTCATTATCTTTAGTTGTCGTTCATTTATTTCAAGGTTATGCTTTTAATTTGAGTTTATAAGCACTCGTGTTGGTTTTCCCAACACTTTATCTTTAGTTATTTTTGTTTGTTTTCGAGATGTTCAAGCTGAGCTTTGCCGCCAATTTTTTATTCTTCAATTCCCTCTCTTAAAAACAACAAAAAGATTTGTCCATTTATCTTTATTTTCCTCTTCCTTCTTTTCTTTTCTCCTTGTGGCTCTTACATATTTGCAGGAGAGTGATTGACTTTGAGTTTCCAAGAAACGAATCAAAAGGGGAGAGAGAAGTGGAACCAATCATGAGAGGTATGCCTTATGAGGCCCCACTTTTGAAGTTTGAGAAACCCAAGAAAGTTAGAAGTAAATTTTAAGATATTATATTGGTGGAGTGAGTATTTATATTGGAGTAAAATTTTGATTGCATGGGTATTTAGTTGAGTATGTTTTGTTCCAGCTCTTGTACTTAACCAAGTCTTGCCTAAAAATTTGCTAAACAATTCTAATAAGAAAAAGTCTCACAATTGAAGGCTTGGGTGTTGTAGCGTTTTGTCTTGAAAGCTTATTCGTAGATGCACTCAACACCACAGAAAATAGTGATTGACTTGATAGCTCTCTTTGAAAGGATTTGTTCAATTGAATTAATGTTTAGCGGTTTTTGTGAGCATGACAAAGTTTGACTTGTGAATCATAAGAATGATATAGCTTTATGCGTGTCAAACTTCATGGGATGCCAACAACTCTGCTAGCCTACGAACGATCTTCATGGAGGTAACTCCTAGATTTTGGCTATGAGTTGATTAAACATATGTAGCAGCAATGCTATAATGGGTAAGATTCTTGGCATTCTCGTGTAGCTATGTCTATGATAGAATCACTCCTCTGGCTGATATGAGTAATCATTATGCAAAAGGAACAAAAACCTTGGTGATGCCACGAGTGTCCATCACGGCCCGATAAACTAATTAATTTTTTTGGCATGCTCTCAATTACTTAAGAACTGGAATTCTTGAAGGACAATGAATAGAAAGGTAGTGCTTGAAAAGCCTTGACTTATTGATATGGGAGAATTGAGATACTATAGTGTATATGCTTTTCATGACAAACTATCACACTCCCAATTTTACATGATTATATTTTATTGTTCAAAGGCAAGCATATGAGTTGATTACATGACATGGAATAAAGTTTACTCATTTGAATCATCCATGCTAACAATAATCTTGCTGCGCTATAAGGATTTATTAAAACCCATATGATATGCTTGCCATTACTCTATCTATGCTAAAGTTTTTCATATTAATAAAGTGGAAACATGAGACTACCAATCATGAGTAAGATCATCATCTCGTTATTCTAGTTTAAATGCTGAGTTCCTATTTGATTTTGGTTTTCTCGCTCGAGGATGATCAAGTTTAAGCTTGGGGAGGTTGATGGCTGTGAAATATAGGCATCCACACCCACATTTAAACTAGATATTATTCATATGTTTGATGAAATATCACTCTAAACCCTGCCATTAATGCCTAATGATCAAAGGGGTATGCAATCCTTTCTTTCTATTTTTTCCTGCACAGGGAATGACGTTTGATGATGGGAGTCACAACATTAAAGTCAAAGATACGAGATTTCCAACAACCCAAAGAAACCAGGGGTCATGAAGTGGAGAGAGAAGCTTTAACAACCAACTATATGGCGGGAATAAAATCCTAGCCGTATAGTTCTAGGCGTATAGTTGCCAACGACACTGCTAGGTCAAACAGAACAACTTTCATGAAGGGACCCCTATATAAAGAGGCCTCGGGCGACGAGAAAAGATGCCCCCGACTCCACCAGACTACATCAAGCCATCAGAAACCACACCACCAAAGGAATAGATCTAGATCTAATCTCCAAACCCTTCTCCACCACCATAGTCATATTCCACCACTTGTAATAGTAGATCTCATCTCCACCACCATAACCCTTCTCCACCCACAAGTACCCACTCCCCGGTCGGCCACCCATCCTCAAATTTATCCAAGCCAAACACGCTTAACCTCAGAGTTCTTTTTGGATGAGCTTCCAGAAAAGAAGTTGCAACTTGTTGGTATGATTATCCTATTAATCCTATTAAGCCATCGCGTACACCCACCCTTTAGAAGATCGATGCCCTCATCGATCAAGCACACCCCAGGAACGTTCCCTCTTCTAAGGGGGTGTATGTGCGATCCAGACACATCGCTTAGTAGGATTGATAGGATACTCATACCAACAAGTTGCAACTTCTTTTTCGGAAGCTCATCCAAAAAGAACTCGGATGTTAAGCGTGCTTAGCCTAGAGCAAATTGAGGATGGGTGATTGACCGGGAAGTGGGTACCGGGTGCATACGAGTGAGGAGAAAGTATACAAAAAAAGACCAGTTTTGGTCTGTGGGGCCAGTCTAGAGATCCTATTAAGCTTCCAGGAGTGACACCCCCGGGGCCAAGAGGGAACGGGGTGCTACAGGGGGGCGGTGGAATTACCGTCGTTCCCTTAGGCGGTGCCTCGCCAAGAAGTCTCCGGCTCTTAGCGAGGCTGGTCTTGTCGTTCGTCCGCATCCGCTGTCCTTTCCTTCCTCTAGAGGGTCGGGTGCCTCACGAGGCTCTAGGAGAGTGTAGCATGTGGGGCCGACAACTTGACGGGACGTGGTACCCCTTGTGCCAATAGTCCGACATATTACTCTCACGATCTATATGACAAGTTGACTTAGTCTTAATGTGTTCATAGGCTTGTATAAGCCAAGATGGTATCCTACAGAGAAGTCTGGAAAGAACGCACCTATGTGAGCCTGACTTCTGTTCACGGTCTATGAGATATGGTAATCTCTAGAAAGCTCATGAATAGGCTAGGAGTGTGACTTATATTCTACACCGGAGGAGTAGCCATCGACAACCTAGTATCAGTATGGTATTAGGTGAAACTTATTTATACAAAACTGACAATTCAAAGCTTAGTCCATTGTTAGTTGTTGATGAGCATAGTCTAGTACTCTAGGTGGAAGTTTAACTTAACAGTCTCCACTAAAAAACGTGATATATCAAAACAGTGATTTTGAATATAGTGATGTGATGTGTCTATGAGACTTTCCGTGGGAATTGTTAGAATTTACTAGTAGGCCTTAGCTCTTAGCCCAACTAGAATTCTGAAATTCTCAAGGCCTAAATACATGCATGCATGTCAAGAGGTGACTTTAGTCCCCTATTACTATTTGAAGGGAGTTGCACCACCTTATGTAGGAGGGTGTTGTACCACTCAATAAGGTGTGAGAACAAGAGAAGCCCCCGTGTACTCCTCCTCCAACGCCGCTCGCCTCGCCTTGCCATGCCTCGACACGACGCGCGCGCATGCCGCGTGTTGCGAAAATCTCGTGGAGCCGAGCTCATGTTTTGCATGTCGTTTATATTTTGTTGTTCGGGAAATTAATTATGTATTAATTACGAGTCATTAACAGACGCGCTAAGCAATCAGCCGTTTCTAGATTTTTGGATCGTGGGTTGTTGCCGACTCGATCATGGGATGCTGCCCAAGTTCTACTTGACCCATAGTATATAAACGGGCAGACGCGAACTCTAACCGTCACAAGAAATTAGATTGCATCCACCTACTTGCGCATCGCCGTTACACCTCTCTGTGCTGACCTCTGCTACTTCATCCCGCCGGTTGCGTGCACGGCCGTCTGGGAGAGCAGGCCTCTGAAACCCCGCCTCTCTCATCCTGCACTGGGAGAGAGGCGATAAGTTTTTTAGGGAGTGTCTCGGCACGATTTCTCAAGTTCTTCTTCGTCCTTAACGTCCAGCTTTCGCGATAAGTTGGATGACGCTACCAAGAAGCCTGCTGATGCCAATTCTGTTGTTGCCGCCAGTGGCGGATCTCCTCCTATTTCGCCCTTGGTTGTATATACCATCGATGAACTCGTACGTTTTCTTTGCTCTCTTGATATCTTTTATGTTGATTGCTAATAATAAAGTGTGCGGAGATGTGTTAGGTTTTCACATGCCTGTATGTTGCATGTGTACTATGCGTATGCTAGTCAATTTTGAAAATTATATTGTCATGTTTTATATTTGGATTAAATTAATGCGAAAATTGCTAATTATTTCAATGGAACTCATGGCCGCCTTCGTCACGGATACAGAGGACTTCGCGTGGCTGCGGTCCGAGTCGTCCATGCCATCGCCCTTGCCGCTCGTGCCAAATGCCGGTAAGGGACGGCCTCCGATTCAGCAGCAGGCGGAGGCGCTACTCTCAATATTCAGCACCAGGCCTCCGATTCCGTGTTTGTCTCTTCAATCTGCCGTTCTGCTCCTCTTTTGGCTGATTACTTCTGATTGGTTATTAACTGAAGTAGCGCTCTTATTACTTAGATTGATGAACGGATAGGAATTCCATGCTCTTTCTTAAGTTCAAGCTACGGGAGCTTTTATGCATTTTCTTCAAAATTCAGGTTTCACATGAACTACTGGGCAATTGATTCAGAAAAGTTGGTTCAGTTCGAGACCATGCTAGGCTTCTTCAGAAGTTGCAGCAGTCCACCGCTCCTGGCTATTCTTCTGCCGGAGCTTGACGATATAGGTGGCCTGGCTGATGATCATATCTTCTCGCCGGGAGAAACGAACTGCTTGTTGACGGAGTGCGGAACGGGTTGCTGCCATGCTGACATCACCAATGGAAGGATGCACCGAACAATACGACAGTGAGGTATTTTTGTGCGAGCGATATATAGAGGAGGACCCCATCAATATTGCCAAGCGATATATAGAGGAGGACCCAGTCAACATATATGATCTCCAATAAGTTAGTTGTCTATTCAATATTGGTCTATGAATGGAGTTTTAGTTATCTTTAGAAAAGTATCACAAGCGTCAAACGATTCAAAATCAAATGACTTCAAAAGTTCATCAACATGGATTTTTGTCATGCCATTCTTTCTAATATGACTTAAATGGTGATGTCAGAATTAAGTGATATTCATAACATTAGACTTGTGGCATTTAGGTTTTGATGTGTGTATCACCATCAAGGTTTATAATAAATAATCCATCTACTATGGAGCACCGTTTTAAGTTGAACAACCATTGTTCTTTATAAAACCGGTACTATGTAACAATTACTATGCTCTTATAATAGACCTTAAAAGCTAGGTAAGATGCCGACTGCGAATATAATAAAACTTTATTTTGTACCCGGCATATGCATCATCACCACAACATTTTACTAGTTACTTAGGTCATTGTACTTCTTGCGTTGCATTGTTATGTATGCCATTTCATATACCAACCAATCTAGTATCCAATACCCAAGAATTACATTGTTTTACTAGTAAAGAATACATCAATCACTTATACCTATTATATACTCTTGAGATGGATCTTTCTAGACTTTTTTTTCTACCATACAATTTTTATTTCCATTTTTTTTATCTAAGAAGCTCTAAACACACTAGTAGAAAATAGGGCTTTCGTCCAGAGTCCTCTAGAGCACTAGTCCCGGATGTGTTAGGAACCGGGACTAATGCTTACATTAGTCCCAGTTCCAACAGCTAGGGTGCCGACAACCTTTACAAATCGGGACTAAAGGGGTGGAGGCGGGTGCGGTCGTTGGCAACACCCTAACGATAGACCTTTAGTCCCGGTTGGAGACATCAACCCTGACTAAAAAAAATTGGCAAAAATACTTTGGCGGGTTCTGCCATGGTAGGAAAATGGCCAAAAAATCCTGCCATGGCTGGAGATTTCTGTCCACCCCCTGAGATCGCATTTTCTAGTTTCAAAAGCATGCCACAAAATTATAAAAATTTCAAAAATAAAATCCTTCAAATTGTAGTTATATTAAGTGATTTAGTTGTTACGAAATTAACAAACATGAATTTCGACATATTTTGCCAAAAAATGTCATAAAAACTTCAGATGGCTATAACTTTTGCGTACGATGTCGGAAAAAAACATACAACCTATCAAAATATACGAAAAAAAGTTGAGTCCGATTTCATCGGTCCTAGGTCGTTTTGGATTCTTTTAGATTTTTAAAATTCTAAAAGGAAAAATAGTTATTTAAAAAATTAAATTTTTTTGGAATTTTTTTATATCATATTTCGATTCACATTTTTCTTATAAGTATGGATATATTATTTGTCGAATTTCTTTTTACAGATTTAAAGATATTATTTATGCCATATTAAATGAATAAATGGCAAAAAATAATAAAATATTATTTTAATAAGTTTTTTACTTTCATTGGATTAAAATATCATTATTACTTATTTATTGTTGTTTACTTAAATAGTTGTTTGTAATTTTGAAAAAATAAAGACGTGTGACATATTGATATGAGCTAATAGAATTGATATGATAGTCTTGACAACAATGTATAAATGGGCTTCGCGCGAAGATATCCTGATAGAACAGAGAAGTTAAGCGTGCTGGGGATGGAGTAGTGCTAGGATAGCCATAAATCCTCGTGCCGCACTCTTCCGATGGCCACAGACTCATCCGCGATCACTACAGGAGAAACTAGAGATGCCGATGGCCGGCTACACCGACGGGCAAATGTCGGGGCCATCGGCGTAGCGGTCTCACCCGGCCAGCTGCCCAGTCCGGCCGTCGGCGTAGGGACAGCCGTTGGCGTAGATGAACATGCTGAGGGTAGCCCTCGACGTAGCGCGGATGTCGGCGTAGTAGACAGGGCTGTGCCAACGGTGGCCCTCGGTGTACGTCCCGTCCTCGGTGTAGCCGTAGTTCAGACACGACGACGGAAACGGCGTTAGGTTGCCAGGCTGTGCCGACGGCCTGGTTGTCGGCGTAGCTCTTTATGATAAATTGGGGTTTGTGTTGACGGCTAGGCCATCGGCTTAGGTCTCGTAGCTCTTTGAGAGAAATTGGGGTCTGTGTTGACGGCTAGGCCGTCGGCTTAGGTCTCTAGATTGTTTTTCCATTTAATTTTAGCCATAGCTATTTTTTGTTTTACCTCATTAATTTTTGAAAAATCATAACTAAATCATTCTGATTTAGAAAAATACAAATAATATATCAAAATTGGCAGAAAAATAAGATCTATCTACCTACACTCAAATAGTACACATTTGTAAATAAAAAGTAAGTGAAACATAAGACATTATATATAGTTTAAAACGGACATAATAAATTTAAAAACGATCCAAACAATGTGAAACCTTCGCGTGGTGTCATATTATATGACATAGTTAAAAAAAATATCAAACTTGGTATATTGATTATGTCTCAAAAAACCCTTCGCAAAATGACCTATCTCATTCGAGGTTTCCTAGCTTTCGGGTCAAATGACCAATGTTATGGCTAGAATGAAGGCGTAGTTTGTGCTAATGTGTCCATATTGTGGATACATGTGCATCATGGGATGACGAATAATGTTTTACGAGGAAGTTTTCCTTTTCCTTGTATCAAAAAGCCATTTACCGTTTTCTGAGTGCAAGAAAGGGGGGTTTTTAGCAACCACACAATGGATAATTCAAAATGCTACCACCAGATTTTTCAAAAATCCTAGGCCACCTTACATGGGCAATCTCCTAACAGGGAAATCTCAAATCTTTCCATCTATCCCTAATGAAAACGACAAATTTTTGCCGAATCGATAGGAAGTGGATTAGATATGAACTACATGTACATGATCGGATGCTCATGATTTTTTACAAAAGTATTTTTTAGGTTCACAATATGATGTTTCATCAGAGATCCACTTCAAGTTTAGCGAGTCTCAGCTCCGAGCTAAGAATCTTCAACTTGCTTGCAAGCTATCTCCATGTGATATCACCGAGAGGGCCTAGAGTATATCTATCCGTCATCGGGATTGACAAATTCCACTCTTGATCCATGAGCCTCAACATAACACCTTCGTAGCACTGAACCCATCTTTATAGTCACCCTGTTAC